>JBBMOL010002597.1:0-22889 GCA_037954665.1 Laguncularia racemosa
GCCACTATAAGGTGGCCGGTCCTAAAGGCAAAATTACAACCAAATAAAATGTCCCAAAAGCTTACAAAATAAATGGTTCAAACATAAATTACAAATACAGAAAATAATCTTCAGCAAGCTAGCTTCATAATGGAATTCGTCGGCTCAACTCATCGCCGGTTCAGGTCGGTTCATAGATAACCCACAAGCTGAGTCTTAGTGAGTTTGTCCATCGCCTTGTGAAGCCAAATAAGCATACCTGTTGGAATATACAATTCATGAATAAGATAAAAGAGGTTAGATATAATTAACTCCAAGGTTGATCAGCTCGAAATGGGCCCTCATCGCCAAGATTCGAAATCCATCAATTTTTGTCCTAATGATAGGTTTTGTCGGATTTTGATTCCCATCATCTCCTTGGACCACAAAAAGATTTGACCTCAAATCTTGTAGCTCAAATGCAACAGAGACTCCGTTTTCCAAAAGCAATCCATCTAAAGGAGTATCTCTACAGAATCCCAATATCTGAAATACCATAGTAGATGATTGTTTTCTTTCCTCCATTTCTTGGATGTATTTCTTCTGTAACAAAAACAAGGACTCATTATCTACTGATGTTTCCTCTGTCTCAACCCATTCCATCAAGTTTGTTTCCTCTTTTTCTGACTCATCTATATGATGTTGATCCCTAGGATTTTCTAATGGTTGACCCAACTGATCATTATCCTCTGAAACCTCTAAAGGTTGGCACAATGGTGTTTGACATCTTTCATCTGTGGAACCCTTATCATCAAGCGAAGGCATTTGTAGCTCTGCACACTTTGAGCCTCTAGGTGGTCTAAATTCCATTTCTGGGAATGGTTTAAGCCAAAATTATCAACTCTATCTTCTCTAAGAGCATGATAATCTCCCTTTGCTCTAGGTGGCTCCTGAAGGTGTACCACTGGTGGTGGTGGCAATGTCATCCTATCAATCCTTGTTGCTAATGTAGTAACAAGTTTTCTAAAGGTCCCGAAGTTGTTCATCTAAGGTCCTCCCACCTGCAACATTAGAACCTTGACCTCCACCAATTCGACTATATGCTACATCACTCATTCCTCCATTCACACTATTAATAGACATTTTTGTGGATGCAATCTATTTGATGTACCAATGTAATGTCTAGTAATTGTAGCACACTTGCTTCACAAAAACAATTCACGCCAAAACCAACTCACTCCGCCACTTATACACTTTACACACAACACACTAAATTTACGCAACAAGAATATGTTGCAACCTTCACTTCCAAGGTAGGAACAAACAACAACTAACTAATAGGCTTCTTTAAATTGCAACAACAACAAGAAACGGCAACAACAACTATACACTTCCACATACACGGCAACAATTTTAAATTTGAACTCCTTAATGCAACTTTTCCACAAATGGTAAGAATCAATTTCAAATTCAAATGAAATATAATCAATACCACTCTTTAACTACTTGAAGTAAATGGATGTGTTTCAATTCAAATTATTTCCTCTTCTTCCACGCAAACTCAAATCTGGAAATTGTACACTTCCACTTCCAATTTGCACAAAATAACACCACACAAACACCTACACACCCACGGTGCACTTCTCCACTTCTACACAAGTCATCAACCACAATTTACATAAGAAGGCAGCAAATTAAATTTGAAAATCAAACACTTCACTAATTGCAACCCCTCCACATTTGGTAAGATGCAAATTTTCAAATTCAAACAAACACAATTAACTCCTTCACTCTTAATGCTTGTTTTGAAATCAAATAACTTCCTTTCTTACACACTAATCAAATCTGGAAATTGCAAATATCCTCCCCAATTCCGAATTCAACAATGTAAAAAAAAAACAATTCTCTTCCTTCACAATTGCACTTCCGAAATTGCACTAACTTTCCTCTTCCTTCCTCACGTAAACAACACACGGCAAGGATGAAACAATAACCAAACTTTTCTTTCAAATCAGAAGCTTCATTTATCCTCTTCAACAAAGATCAATCACGTAAATATCAAGGTGACAACAACAAAAAAAAAACATTCAATTGTTCCTAATTTTCCACTCTCCTACAATTCGGTTAACAATGGTATGACAAAAACTTCAATTCTCAAACTTCAATCAACAAAACCCTTCTCATCAACCTTCAAGTAACTCACGGCAAGATGAAATTAAAACAATCAATTTCCGAAAACTCAATTGCAACAATCCCTCCTCTTAAACCTTAAGCAACTCACGGCAAGATGAAGATAACAAAATTAACTTTCAAAATCCCAATTGCAACAATCCCTCCTCCTAAACCTGTAGCTCTGATACCAAATTATGATGAGCCTAAAGGGGGGTCAAGCACAATCAACTAAAAAGGGATGAATTGTCAATGATCATCCACGCCACAAACAAAGGAAAGCCTCAAATTCCAAAAGAAAATTCCGAAATTATGATGAATTATCAAAAGGATATAAAGAACATCCGATGGCTAGATTTCAATGATGAACAATAGAACATGAAATGAGATTCCAATTCAATTCAAATGTTCTTTCAAATTTCGAAATTAGAACCCTAATTTCACAAGAACAAGAACAACATAAAAGTAACTAATTCCTCACCAGATATGACGCACTAGTTTGGAGTTAGGATCAACTTGTAATTTGTTGATATGACTCACAACAAATTCAAGTCCACTCGCCACAATTTCACTAAGGAAATTGATAAGAGCAAATGCTTGCAGAGGCACTCTCTCACGGCACAAAGGGGGTGTTTTTCTCAAATGTTTTAAAAGCTCCCTAAAAAAACCTAATTTGCAAGTATTTATACATGCACCCTTTAGGGTTAAAATGACAAGAAAATCACAACTATGCCACTATAAGGTGGCCGGTCCTAAAGGCAAAATTACAACCAAATAAAATGTCCCAAAAGCTTACAAAATAAATGGTTCAAACATAAATTACAAATACAGAAAATAATCTTCAGCAAGCTAGCTTCATAATGGAATTCGTTGGCTCAACTCATCGCCGGTTCAGGTTGGTTCATAGATAACCCACAAGCTGAGTCTTAGTGAGTTTGTCCATCGCCTTGTGAAGCCAAATAAGCATACCTGTTGGAATATACAATTCATGAATAAGATAAAAGAGGTTAGATAATAATTAACTCCAAGGTTGATTAGCTCGAAATGGGCCCTCATCGCCAAGATTCGAAATCCATCAATTTTTGTCCTAATGATAGGTTTTGTCGGATTTTGATTCCCATCATAAACTCTCTCATTTTGTTTTCTTACTCATTAAAAGAACTCTCCTACCTTCATGCTTATTTCTTTTCAAAATTTTGTAACCATGCGCTCCTCGTTATTTCTCTCCAAACGGTGACAATAGCTCACCGGTGATAACACTTCACCATTGCCGATGAACTTTGATCTTCTTCTCCAGTAAACTCTTAAGAATCCCCAAGCAAGTGTACAAAATGTAAATGATGTACAAACATATCTTCAATTTTACTTTACATCTTTCGTCATCTTCATAGTTGCATTGTGAACCCTCTATTTTTAATTATGTGACATCTTCATTTTTGTACTACCCTAGAACTCGAGTATGCTACGGCCTGCTACATGTCCTCATTTCCTGAAGACACACAAAAGCTCAATTACCACTATTCTCCAATACTCACATTTATGTACTCTTGATAAGAATCATAAATCATCTGCTGCATAATAGAAATTAATGAAATTTCCCATCCTCAATAATAAGTCATCAACATTCTTCTCAAATTAAACAGTGGAAGTGATTAACATTCACTTACAATAGAAATTCTCAAAATGACTGAATAAGAAATTTAACATATGTCTTTCCTTAGTCTATCTACTAGTCGTTGTAATAGATGTATTCTATATTCTTTTCATTATTTTTATCTTGAGTTGTTTCCCCCGGGGTTTCAACATACCCCACAATTTCCCTTGTAGCATTTGCAACTAAAAAAATATTTCTCACATGGGATGAGCTAACACCCAGTAAAATGCATACCTATACACACATGCATGCAATGCTAGAAGCAACATCACATGTAAGATGCAACATAGTATTCATACATCAACCTTCCACATTACACATTACACATCACAACCTTCTACATTACATGTCACAACCTTTCACACCACTACATTCCACATCACAACCTTCTACATAAGACCCAAATCATTTCGGTACATGAATCTACTAGCGACAACGTCACATTCCAATCATTGGGATGCCACCTCAAGGACACTAACCCACACTCAGTTTCTTAGACCCGACAATTCACAATCACATGCAGACTCAATCAAGTTCATTTATAATATTATCAAATCCACATGCAAAAATCTAATTTATCAAGTATAAGCAACAAACATGGTATATACGTACCTGACTTTGCAAAAGTCGATTTGTCTTATACATGATTTAAATTATATGCTTTTAGAATTGTATTCCTATAAACATCAAAAGGAAATATACATGTTTCAACTCAATACGGTCATGTTGAAAGCCATATAGGTGAACACGAGGTAGTACACAATAGTACCAAAGGCCATGTACATTTCTCTCTCTCTCTCTCTCTCTCTCTCTCTTTCTCTCTCTCTTTTTAATAGGGTCTCAACATGGTTATGTTGAGAGGTCATGTATCTCTCTATCCACTTTAGTTCATTAACATGGTTTCAATTGGTCATGTATCTCTTTATTCATTTTTTTTTTCAACAGGCTCTCAACATGGTCATGTTCAGAGGTCATGTATCTCTCTGTTAATGATGTATCTCTCTATCAATTTTTCATTAACATGGTTTCAAAATGGTTATGTTGAGAGGTCATGTGGCTCTCTATTCATTTTTTTTTTTTATTTCAACAGGGTCTCAACATGGTCATGTATCTTTTTGTCCATTGTTCATTAACACCGTTTCAACATGGTCATGTTGAGAGGCTATGTATCTCTCTGTTCACTCTTTAAATTCAACACACCATAACACGGTCATGTTGAGTGATCGTGTATCTAACTATAAACTTTGTAAATCGACCCCTTAGTCTAATTTCAAATAAATTTAACCTAATTGATCTATCTAATATGAAATTTACAATATGATACACAAACTAGTACACTTACTTAATCCAAATCGTGATTGATATGCCTAAAGTGCTTGTTCCAAATCTTATGTAGCATGGATTAATTTTGACCTTAATCTATAATGAGCCCTATTCCATTAATTCACTACTCCACAACATATGCTTAAATAATCCATCAATAACTTCTAATTAATGTACTTACTTTAATCTAATAAGCTAGTGGTGGAAAATGGGCCATCTCCTTCTCTTTGAATTCATAGAAAAAGGTTCTAAGGTTATATGAGGTGTAAAGGGAGGAAAAAAGTCAATAGGGTTTATAACAACCTAGTTATAGCCTTCGTTCAAATTACCAAATTACCTCTAATCCTCTTAGATTATTTACAACATTAACCTTAGTTGCATTTTTATTATATATATATATATTATATTACTCGTTTATTTATCCATTTCCGGCAATCAAGTTCTCGTAAGGCCTTGATGGGAAAATTTTTGGCATAGTCGACATTTTCAGAACCCGATTTGGAAGATGAACAAAATCGCTCATATTTTAGTTTATGTCTTTTATTATAATAAATATTTGAGAATAATCCTACAGGTACAATGATAATTCTCCATGGGATGCCAATATGTCCTACAACAGTTGATGGACACAAAACATTTTCAAGGTGACAATCAAAGACCCGCTGCGATTGTTTTCCATTCCGAGGCATTGGTTCATGAAGACTTATGATATTTTGTACTTTGTAATTGTTTTATGAACTATTTTTGGTTGTATTTGGTTTTGGGACACTTTCATTTCCTTGTAATTTTCATTTAGGACTAGCCACCTTAAAAGTGGCAAACTTGTAATTTTGACCACTTTCTAACCCTAGGAGTAGCAAGTATAAATACTTGCTTAGAAGAGGGTTTGAGGAGGCCATATTTTGCAGAAAAAACATAGCACTTTCACGTGTGGAATTAGGGTTTATCCTAGTTCAAAAATCTCTTATCAATTTCAACCCAAGAATTGGAATTGTGGCGAGTGCGACAAAGGGGAATTGTGAGTCATATCGATTTCATCTTTATTATTTTTCATTTCTTCTCTAGTGAGTCATATCTAGGGTAGATTTTATTCTTTCTTAGACTTATTTGTGATTGTATTTCGTGGAAAATTATCTTGTAAGGTTGATTTTTCATTTGAGATTGAATGCTCTTTAGTGGTGGCGTGAATTTGAACTTGTGTGGGAAGAGGGTACATCACGGTTTTGTGCTTTTCTTCTTCATCCATTTCACGTGAAATTCACTCGATCTTATCGTTGTTTAGTGAAATTGATCATTAGTGGAAGTTAATTGAATCTTTGAACCATTGGATTTCATCAAAGTTCCATTAGGGTCACGCAATTTCCTAGTTGATTGAACATATTTGATTGTGACTTGAGGATTGTTTTCTTTGAGTCATTTGATTTTGCTTAAACTTGGTTTTGAGCACATCATCTTTTTGGTATCAGAGCACAAGTTGAGAGAAGGGATTAAGTGTTGGTTGATTTCGTGATTATCATCTTCAATTAGGGTTATTCAATTTTGAACCGCAATTGTGTTGTTGCAGCTTTGAGTTGAGAAAATTGCCTTGATTGAAATCTGATTTGCTGCTTGTTGGAGTTGGATTGGGAAGATTGTTATGGCTTCTTATGATTAATTATTTCATGGAAGGAAAGAAGAATAGAAGTGTTGTTAAATTCAACAATTTTTTAAACTTGAAAACTTACCATTTTCTTACCGTGACTAGCTTGTTGCGTGGAGGAGGTTATGAAGCTTGTTATTGTAATTCCATTGTGCAAATTCTGAATTGGGAAGTGTACTTTATAGATTTACATTGTGTTGATTAGTAAGGAATCTATTTGAATTCAAACACATCTATTAAGTTGTGGGAGTTAATGAGTGTTATTTGAATTTGAAATTCATTTCTTACCAATTGAGGAAGGCTTGCAATTAGTGAAGAGGTTGAAATTCAAATTGGAGTTACTGCCTATTGTAAGTTGCGGATTACATTTGTGGAAAGTGGTATATCTTGTTATCCTTTCCATGGAAGTGGAAGTATATTTGTTGTTGTTGCCATTTATTATTGTTGTCGTGGAAGTGGAAGCATACTTGTTGTTGTTGCCACTTGTGTTGTTGCCATGGGAGTTGTTTATGAAGGAGCGATTTGTGGAACTTAAAAAAAAAAAAAAATTTTGTTGCACCATGTTGTGGAGAAGAGTACTACACGTGGGTTGTAATAACATACTTGTGAAGTTAATTGGGTTTATTTATTTTCTTTTCTATAGTTGCTATTGTGTGGCGTTAAGGGAAGTGTGGTTGTTGAGTGTGTGTCCTTGCTTCAAATTATTTTTTGAGGATCGGTATACGGCGGTCTACAACTATGTCGAATGACAGCGTAAATGGGGGAATTGGTGATTTGTGGGTGTCGAATCCAACAAAAATAAAAACCTACTCCTAGACAATTATATGATTTGCATATAGTGGTGAGTAGGGTCGAATCCACAGGGATTGGTTAAACATATTTCTATTAAAAAAGAATAAAGAAAAATAGAAAAATGGGGGGTTTGTTTATGAATCAAATAATGTTGAAACAAAATAATAAAGTCGAATATTGATAAAAGCCTAGCCAAAGGAATCAAGATAGTTTAATTCTAGGAATTGATCATCGATGCAAATGTTTTCTATCCTTATTTCTAGATAAACTGGTTATGGTTATTAACAAGCTCTAATAACCTATCTCTCTTTACTTCTTCGATAATCAAAACAAGCTCTTTGATTACTTCTCTTATCGATTAGACAACCCTAAACAAGCTCTTAGGATTTAATCTATCAATAGCCTTAAAAACAAGAGAGATCACCAATTCATGCTAGTAGATTATAAGATAACCTATTTAAACAAGATCATACATCTCCATAACATGAATTCAATCATCTATTTTATAATCAAACATGTTATCGTGTCACCGAGACTAGAACTATCAAACAATTATGGATTTGACGTGCTAGTTGACGATATATTAACTTGCTAATTGAGTAAAAGTGCTCTAATTCATACCAATCAACAAAGATAATAATGACAAGACGTTCAGAAGATATATGAATATCCAAAAACAAAGAATAGATTAAATACAAATCAATTAGATCTCACAATTCGTGGAGAATCAAACTTCCATGACCCTTTGGCTAGAAAAGTTACTTAGCTACACATGTTCATCATAAAAACGAAAATTAAAAGTAAAACATAACAAGCCTCTGTTCCCGGCTGCCTGCTCTGCCTCCTTCTTTCCTTCTTGTCTCCAAGATGATCCAAGATCCGTCTAAACCTCTAGGGTTAGTTCTATTTATATTGTTAAAGGGATGGCAGGTGATCTTTTGCTAGCAAGATACGAAAATATCTTTCCTTTTTCAAGTAAATCTCGAGAAGAAAATAAACACCCGCCTGGCACGCCCTATAACACGGCCGTAGTTCAAGTCGTGCCTTCCTCTATGTATAATTCACATATCATCTTCCGTATCCAATGTGTACCACGGCTTCAACCACGGCCAGATCTCAAGCCGTGTCATCCTCTGGTCGAAGTTCCACAATTTCTCTTCCTTATTTAGTATATGGCACGACTTCATCAAGCTTCCACCACGGTTTCCACCACAGCTACCACCACAGCTTCCACCACGGCCGTGTCACAAGCCGTGTCTCTCTCCTTCTCATGCAGTGTGTAGCACGGTTTGCACCATGGCCGTATCTCAAACCGTGCCTCCTTCTAGACAGATACACGGTCATGTACTTCAACCGTATATTTTCCCGTGGATTCTTCAAGTCAGATACACGGTCGTGTACTTCAACCGTGTAGTTTCCTGTGGCTTCGAAACTAAGTACACGGCCGTGTACTTCAACTACACGCCCATGTACTTTCCTCCGACGATGTAAATCCTTGTCTTTGATCCAAGTTGTAGATGACTTCTCTAATTTACTTGAATTAGCACCCTTGACTCCATTTAACCTGATTTATCACCGTAATAGAATTAAGTACCATTTCCTTATGATTTCTATAAAATCTATAATAAATTAACACACTTCATACTATAAAGATTGAGTATAAAATGGCTCTATCAAATTCCCCCACACTTAAAATCTTGCTTGTCCTCAAGCAAATGAATCAAATCAATTGAGAAATCTGTCATAGATTATACAAAAATTTCTTTTCATCATTCCAAGCATCTATTCATTTGTAATTTATGACTTGTAATTTTAATGTCTACTACTTCAACTAAACTGGTTTCATGTGATCAAATTAGCATGGACAAAATTTAATAGCTAATCTAAACAAAACAAACTTTAATCCTCATGTTTAGCAAAAGAATTTTTATTCCAAAAGTAAATACTTAATCCACTAAGGAAAAACACCCAATTAAACTTCATTGGATATTATCAAGTATATAATCCTTGCAACATAAAGTAAATGCATATAGTATCAACTCTTTCCATAGATTTTCTCCCTTTTTATTATAAGTCTTGTTTAATTCAATGAATGTTTACATTCATTGTTCTTTTGATTTAATCAAGCATCTATTTTTGACGGGTTTTTGCCTGCTTCTTTTCATGAACTTTTTCCTTTTTCGCCCTTATCGTTATAGTGAGTTCATTGAGTCGGCACATCCCGAGCTCGTCACTCAAGTGACCGGGTTTTGAGATACCCCTACGGACTCTTCCTCACTCTAACATTCAAGTTTGAATACTCTTAATTCAATTATTTGAATTATTGGAGTAATGGCTATGCTTGATTTATTTATTTATTTTTATTTTATTTTATTTTTTAGAACAACTTCAAAGAGGATACAGTTGCTAATATAACCTAGAAGTAAACTTGTTTATTTTTCACTTAGGGACTCGACTTATTCTTAGACTTCCAATTCTAAAGCTAAATACAAGGTAAATTTGTTTCTTAAAGATTTCACTACTTAATTTTAACTAAGTATTCTAATCACAACAGTAGGTGAGTAAAGCATTTGAACAAGTCAATTTCACATTTTGTAGATGTTTATTATAACATTTAGTACAATCTCCAGATTTCATGATAATTTTGAAAAATTTGGCTTAAAATTGCTTAAGATTGCTTAAGGACAAACATTCAGAGTATAATTCAGTTCTCTATTCTCTATATTTTATTATCCTCTCCCCCACACTTAGCTTGAACAGTGTCCTCACTATTCCTAATTCAACACAATTAAAGAGGAATTAACAACACAAGGAACATTAGATAATAAGAGAAAAGGAATACTGGTACTTCCCTAATATGAAGTGTAGAGTAATTGGAATTCTCCCCTTAGGCACTAGAGAGTGTCATCTGATGATATATACCCTTGCTGCAGCTAATCAAAAGAAAACTAAAACAAAATAAATTGATATGGGTTGCCTCCCATGAAGCGCCTTTCTTTAACGTCTTTGGCTAGACGTTCCTGTAATTAATCGCAATACTTGGGGTGAGTTAATCTGGTTTCTTCAATATTACATACTTGAAATCCTTCATAAAAAGGTTTCAAGCGATGACCATTGACTTTGAAGTTCTTACCGGTTTCAAGACTTGTGATCTCAACTACACCATGGGAAAATATGTTAGTGATAACAAAAGGACCAATCCACCGTGATTGTAGTTTTCTAGAGAACAACTTCAATCAAGAATGATAAAGTAGTACTTTTTGACCTACAGAAAAATTCTTTCGGGAAATCATTTGATCATGAAAATTCTTTGTTTTTTCCTTGTAGATTTTAGTACTCTCATAAGCTTCTCTTCGAATTTCCTCAAGTTCTTGTAATTGAAGTTTTCTATGCTCACCAACCTCATCCATTCGCATGTTACATTGTTTTATAGCCCAGTACGCCCTATGTTCCAGCTCCACAGGGAGGTGACACGGTTTGCCAAATATCAAACGGTAAAGAGACATACCTATAGGGGTCTTGTAAGCTATCCGGTAGGCCCATAATGCATCTTCAAGTCTTGTGCTCCAATCCTTCCTGCTTGGATTGATGGTTTTTTCCTGAATAGACTTGATTTCTCGATTTGAAACTTCTTCCAATCCATTGGTTTGAGGGTGGTATGCGGTGGAAGTGCGATGAGTGACCCTGTATTTTTTTAGTAGAGTTTCCACTACTCTATTACAAAAGTGTGTACCACGATCACTGATAAGAGCCTTTGGTGTCCCGAACCTAGCAAAAATATGAGATTTAACAAAATCCACAACAACTTTGGCATCATTAGTTCGGGTTGCTTTGGCTTCCACCCATTTTGAAACATAATCCACAGCAAGAAGGTTGTAAACATTACCGAAAGAAGGAGGAAAAGGACCCATAAAGTCAATACCCCATATATCAAATATTTCACATGCAAGAATAGGGGTAAGTGGCATTTGGTCTCTACGTCCTAAGTTGCCAATTTTTTGACATCGTTCACAAGACTTACAAAACATAAAAGAATCACGAAACAATGTAGGCCAAAACAAACCGCATCCTAATACCTTTTGAGCTGTCCTCTTAGGGCCAAAATGTCCACCACATGCATATGAGTGACAAAATTGCAAGAAAGAAGGAATATCGTCTTGAGAAATACACCTTCTAATGATCTGATCAGCACAATGTTTTCACAAATATGGATCATCCCATACATAGTAGTTAGCATCACTTTTAATTTTATCTTTTTGAGCCCTAGAGAAATCACTTGGTAGTGTCTTAGTAACCAAATAGTTGACAATATCGGCATACCACGGAATTGTCTTTTGAAAAGAAAAGAGATACTCATCTGGGAAATCATCTTGTATTGGTGTTAACCCTTCACTGATAGGTATTCTACTGAGGTGGTCAGCAACTAAGTTTTCAGAGCCTTTCCTATCGCTTATTTCCAGATCAAACTCTTGTAATAAGAGTATCCATCGAATAAGTCTTGGTTTCACCTCCTTCTTCGCGAGCAGGTATTTGAGAGCTACATGATCAGAGTAAACAATTACCTTAGTACCAAGTAAATATGATATGAATTTTTCTAATGCAAAAACAACAGCCAAGAGTTCTTTTTCTGTTGTGGAATAGTTGCATTGAGCATTATCTATTGTTCTGGAAGCGTAATAAATGACATGAGAAGCTCTTCCAACTCTTTGGCCAAGAACAGCTCCAACTGCATAATTGCTCGCATCACACATAATTTCAAAGGAAAGGTTCCAGTTAGGTGGTTGGATGATTGGAGCAGAAGTCAACTTATCCCTCAATGTGTCAAAAGCGTGCTTACAAGCCTCATCGAACTCAAATGTCACTTCTTTTTGCAGCAATCGACATAAGGGTTGAGTAATTTTGGAAAAATCCTTGATGAAGCGTCGATAGAATCCTACACTCCCAAGAAAAGAGCGAATTTCCCGTACACTTACAGGGTAAGGTAAAGATTTAATCAATTCTATCTTAGCTTTATCGACTTCAAGCCCCTTAGAGGATACAATATGACCTAAAATGAGACTCTGTTCAACCATAAAGTGACATTTTTCATAATTCAACACTAGGTTCTTATCTATACATCTTTGAAGCACTTTTGTAAGGTTAGTCAAACATGAATCAAAAGAATTACCATAGACGGTGAAGTCATCCATGAAAACCTCTATGATATTTTCCACATAATCTGAAAATATACTAACCATACACCTTTGGAATGTGGCTGGGGCATTGTAGAGCCTAAAAGGCATCCTTCGATACGCAAAAGTACCGAATGGACAAGTGAAAGTAGTCTTCTTTTGATCTTCCGGTGCCACTGGAATTTGATGAAAACCTGAATAACTATCATGACAACAATAGTGAGAATGGCCAGCCAAACGTTCAAGCATCTAATCAAGAAAAGGAAGAGGGAAGTGATCTTTTCTAGTTGACGCATTTAACTTTCTGTAATCAACATAAACCCTCCAACCATTCTGAACCCGAGTGGGAATTAACTCACCATCAGAGTTTTCAATCACAGTCAAGCCTGTTTTCTTTGGAACAACTTGAATTGGACTTACCCATTTGCTATCGGAAATTGGATAGATCATACCTGCATCAAGAAGTTTCAAGATCTCTTTCTTAACTACCTCCATCATAGGCGGGTTCAAACGACGCTAAACTTCCCTTGAAGGTTTGCAATTATCTTCCATTAAAATCTTGTGCATGCATGCGGAGGGGCTTAGTCCTTTGATATCTGCTATGGACCATCCAATGGCTTCTTTATACTCTCTTAACACCCGAATCAACTTTTCTTCTTCTAAAGTACTTAGTTTGTTAGAGACTATCACAGCAAGAGTCTCATTTTCTCCTAAGAAGATGTACTTTAAATGTTCGGGTAAGAGTTTTAATTCTAACTTTAGTGCCTGCACAATAGAGGGAAGAAGTATTGTGTTAGAAGGGGGTAAATTAATGTAGGACACATCATACCTGGTAGGTTTTAATGATTCCAACTCCCAAATCATGTCCTGCAAATCAGAGGATATTACAAGCTTCTCCTTAAGAGTTTTCAATGTATTAATAGTAAGACTCCTATTAAGTACAATTTTCAACTCATCATCGTCTATCAAATCAAAAGTAGCCTGTGTTAATGTGTCAATAACATCCATAACAAAAACAAGGGAGATATCACTAGGATATTTCATGGCATCATAAATGTTAAATTTAATCACTTCACCATCAAATTCCATAGTGAGGTTACCGTCATGTACATCAATTTTCGTTCTGGATGTCTTAAGAAATGGTCTCCCTAATAATATAATTGAGGAATTACGAGAATCATCATTCTCCATGTCAAGCACATAAAAATCTGCAGGGAAAACCAACCCATTAACTTGTATTAAAACATCTTCTAGGACTCCCTTAGGATAGACATTGGACCTATCAGCAAGTTGAATAATAACACCTGTTTCCTTCAAGGGACCAACATTCAAGCTTTGATAAACAGATAAAGGCATAACATTGATTGAAGCTCCTAAATCACACATAGCTTTAGCGATTCCAAGATTACCTATTTTGCAAGGAATAGTAAACATACCTGGATCCTTACATTTAGGAGGAAGCTTCTTCTGAAGAATAGTTGAAACATTCTCACCCACACTAATCTTTTCATTACCTTTCGGCTTTTTTTTGTTAGTGCACAATTCTTTGAGAAATTTAGCATAACGAGGTACTTGCTTAATTGCATCCAGTAAAGGAATATTTACCTCAACTTTGCAAAAAGTTTCAAGAATCTCCTTTTCTTCAGCTTCATTCTTGGTTTTTGTTAATCTAGAGGGGAAAGGAGGTGCTGTTGTCATGACTTTTGGTGGTTCAACAAGGGATCCTTTGATCTGGTTGTTCTGTTGACTTGGAGTTGCAGTCTCTTTCTCAGTCTCTTTCTTAAGATTGGTTCGGTGTCCTTTCTCATTTGATCCCTGCAATTTCGTCCCACTTCTCAAGGTAATTGCATTAGCGCTTTGCTTTGGATTTGTAATAGTTTGAGAAGGTAACTTACCTTGAGTTTCTAACCTGTTTATAGAAGAAGCAAGTTGGCTTACCTGTTTTTCCAAGTTGTGGATGCTTTGCTTTGTCTCATCCTGAAATTGTTTTGTATTAACGGCAAGTGATTTAACAATTTCCTCAAGAGACATACTTGAAGTGGAAGGAGCTTGTGGTACTTGGTTTGATGGCTTAGGTTGGAATTGTTGGAAGTTTTGTGGTTTATTGCCATATCTGAAGTTAGGATGGTCCCTCCATCCAGGATTATAAGTATTTGAGTAGGGATCATATTTCCTTTGTGGCTGTCCTGGGAATCCTCCTACAGCATTGGCGTGTTCATGATTGTCATCTTGCAATGTGGGGCATATGTCGGTAGGGTGATTAGGAGCAGCACAAATTCCACAAGCCTTCACCTGCTGGGTATTTCCAAGAGCTAGCTGCTGCACAAGGGAAGTTAGGTTAGAAATTTGATGTTCAAGGTTAGAAACACTTACCTCATTTACCTTCCTTGAAGATGTATCATGCCTATACCCAAATTGTTGCGAAGCAGCCATAATGGAGATCAATTCCCTATCTTGACCAGGGGTTTTATTTACTATGGCACCTCCGCTTGCAGCATCCATCATCTTCCTCTCCATTGGAAGCAGGCCTTCATAGAAGTATTGGATGAGAAGTTTTTCAGATATCCCATGTTGTGGACAGCTTGCACAAAGTTGCTTGAACCTCTCCCAATACTCGTGAAGAGTCTCGGTATCCCTCTGTTTGATACCACAAATTTCTCTTCTTATACCAGCAGCTCTAGATGTGGGGAAAAATTTATCCAAGAAGAGTCTCACCATATCTGTCCAAGTGGTTATAGAACCTGGAGGCAAATAAAACAACCAATCTTTAGCTTTAGTACTTAAAGAGAATGGAAAAGCACGTAACTTGATTTGATCATCGGTTATTCCTTGCGGCCTCATACTAGAACACACTATATGAAACTCTTTCAAATGTTTGTGAGGATCTTCATTCTCAAGACCATGAAAGGTGGGTAGCAGATGTACCAACCCAGATTTCAACTCGAATTCAACAGCTAGTTTGGGATAGTGGATACAAAGGGGTTGTTGATTCACATCCGGTGCAGCCAATTCTCGCAATGTTCTTTCGGGATTTGCCATATTGTCTTCTTTTTTAGAATCAATGGATGAATCAGACAAATCCGATGCCAAGTTCAGTCCAGGGGATGATCTAGCTTCTCTTCGCAGCCTCTTAAGAGTCTTCTCAATCTTCGAATTATAAGTGAGTGCACCTGTATGAGAAGAACAAGTCATACATGAATAGAAATAAATTTGACACCAATCCCCGGCAACGGCGCCAACATTTGGTGGGTATCGAATCCAACAAAAATAAAAACCTACTCCTAGACAATTATATGATTTGCATATAGTGGTGAGTAGGGTCGAATCCATAGGGATTGGTTAAATATATTTCTATTCAAAAAGAATAAAGAAGAAAAGAAAAATGGGGGGTTTGTTTATGAATCAAATAATGTTGAAACAAAATAATAAAGTCGAATATTGATAAAAGCCTAGCCAAAGGAATCAAGATAGTTTAATTCTAGGAATTGATCATTGATGCAAATGTCTTCTATCCTTATTTCTAGATAAACTGGTTATGGTTATTAACAAGCTTTAATAACCTATCTCTCTTTACTTCTTCGATAATCAAAACAAGCTCTTTGATTACTTCTCTTATCGATTAGACAACCCTAAACAAGCTCTTAGGATTTAATCTATCAATAGCCTTAAAAACAAGAGAGACCACCAATTCATGCCAGTAGATTATAAGATAACCTATTTAAACAAGATCATACGTCTCCATAACATGAATTCGATCATCTATTTTATAATCAAACATGTTATCGTGTCACCGAGACTAGAACTATAAAAAAATTACGGATTTGACGTACTAGTTGACAATATATTAACTTGCTAATTGAGTAGAAGAGCTCTAATTCATACCAATCAACAAAGATAATAATGATAAGACGTTCAGAAGATATATGAATATCCAAAAACAAAGAATAGATTAAATACAAATCAATTAGATCTCACAATTCGTGGAGAATTAAACTTCTATGACCCTTTGGCTAGAAAAGTTACTTAGCTACACATGTTCATCATAAAAACGAAAATTAAAAGTAAAAACATAACAAGCCTCTGTTCCCGGCTGCCTGCTCTGCCTCCTTCTTTCCTTCTTGTCTCCAAGATGATCCAAGATCCGTCTAAACCTCTAGGGTTAGTTCTATTTATATTGTTAAAGGGATGGCAGGTGATCTTTTGCTAGCAAGATACGGAAATATCTTTCCTTTTTCAAGTAAATCTCGAGAAGAAAATAAACACCCGCCTGGCACACCTTACAACACAGCCGTAGGTCAAGCCGTGCCTTTGTGTATAATTCACATATCATCTTCCGTGTCCAGTGTGTACCACAGCTTCAACCACGGCCAGATCCCAAGCTGTGTCATCGTTTGGTCGAAGTTCCACAATTTCTCTTCCTTATTTAGTATATGGCATGGCTTCATCAAGCTTCCACTACAGTTTCCACCACGGCCGTGTCACAAGCCGTGTCTCTCTCCTTCTCATGTATTGTGTAGCACGGTTTGCACCATGGCCATATCTCAAACCGTGCCTCCTTCTAGACAGATACACGGTCGTGTACTTCAACCGTGTATTTTCCTGTGGATTCTTCAAGACAGATACATGGTCGTGTACTTCAACCGTGTAGTTTCCTGTGGCTTCAAAACTAAGTACAAAGCCGTGTACTTCAACTACACGCCCATGTACTTTTCTCCGGTGGTGTAAATCATTGTCTTTGATCCAAGTTGTAGACGACTTCTCTAATTTACTTGAATTAGCACCCTTGACTCCATTTAACCTGATTTATCACCGTAATAGAATTAAGTACCATTTCCTTATGATTTCTATAAAATCTATAATAAATTAACACACTTCATACTATAAAGATTGAGTATAAAATGGCTCTATCAGTGATGAAGCCAATAGTCAGGTTGGTGGAGGTCAGGGTCGTAATGTGGCAGGTAGGAGAAGTTTGGAAGAACAACTCCAGGATCTTACTACCATAGTTGCTACACTAGCAACTAGAATTGACAGAATGACATTACCACAACCACCAATGGTAAACCAGCTGGCACCACCTCGGGTAGCTCCACAGAATCCTCGTCGAGACAGAGTAATGGGAGATGGGAATTTGAATAGAAGGATGGGTGAGGAGCATCTTCCATATAGGGAAGAGAGGGGTGATAATTTTGGGGCAAACCCATATCAGAATAGGGATTTCAGGCCACCTCGGGGCTTGGAATATGTGAAACTGCAGATGCCATCTTATGATGGCAAGGGATCAGCTGATGAATATTTAGATTGGGAGGATAAGGTCGAGGGTCTCTTTGAATGTTATGAGATCGATGATAGTACTAAGGTTTGATTGGCTACTATCGAGTTTATAGGGTACGTTGCACTATGGTGGAAGAATCTGATTATCAGCAGACGTCGGGATGGAGAGGTTGAGATTCAGACCTAGAGGGATATGAAAAGGATATTGAGAAAAAGGTTCATTCCTGAGCACTAAAAACAGGAACTGTTTATGCGACTGTAGACATTAAGGCAGGGAGGTAAAACAATGGATGATTATGTGCAAGAGTTTGAGACCCTTATGATTAGGTGTGGGTCCGTTGAACCTCTAGAACAAGCTGTAGCACGTTTTGTCTCAAGTCTAAAATATGAAATAGCGTGTGTTGCTGAACTGCAGCGCTATAGTACACTTGATGAGGCTATTCAATTGGCCTTAAAAGTAGAGAGACAAAGGAGGTCCAACTTATTTAGGGCTCCGAGCAATAGGCCCGGTGCTATTACTAGATCCATATCAGCTAACGGTCAATCAGGGGGAACAAAAGTGGTAGGTGAGGCAGTGAGGGCAGTGGACAAAACTACCCCAACTATTATGAGAGAAAATTTACCTATTGGGAAGGGTAAAGAGGTAATGGCTCCAGATGTGAGGCAGACTGTTCCCGGATCTACTAGTGGGAAGGCACGCTAGATAAAATGCTTTAAATGCATGGGATTTGGGCATATGGCCGCACAGTGTCCAAATAAGAGGGTGATGACTGTTATGGAGGACACTAGGGAGGATATTGAGGATGACCATGATTAGATTGAACCTATAGATCTACCAATAGCACTGCAGGAATATTATGATGACCAGGCTGTAGACGTACCTAAGGAGCATACAGGAGGGAAATATCTACCCCTTAATGTTATGCAGGGTTTTATCTATATCTCCTGATACTAGTGACATTCAGAGGGAGAACATATTTCACACCTCTTGCAGAATCAGAGGTAACCTTTGTGTACTCATCATCGATAGTGGTAGTTGCATGAATGTTATATTTGCTGCGCTAGTAGACAAATTACAACTATCTACTATCCTACATCTTAGCCCTTATCACTTGCATTGGCTAGATAATAAGGGTAGTATGCATGTTACCCTTAGGGTAAAGGTTCTTGTGAATGTCGGGTAGAATTATCATGATGAGATCCTGTGTGATGTAGTTCTTATACATGCATTCCATTTACTATTGGGTCGGCCTTGGTTGTATGATCGATGGGTGTTACATGATGGGTTTAAAAATACCTACATGTTCAGCATGGGCGAATCATGCATAGTTCTATTGCTGATGACTCCATCTGAGGTCCATAGGTTTCAGGAACAGGTCAGAAATCCATCCACTACCATTGATAGCTAGAAGAGCAGGAGAACAGAGACATTAGGGTTCAGTTCCAAAACTGATCTTCTAGATTTGAGGGTAAATCTTTCAGAAGCCCGAGGAGATGATGGGAAAATTTCTAGCATAGTCGACATTTTCAGAACCCAATTTGGAAGATGATCCAAATCGCTCATATTTTACTTTATGTCTTTTATTCTAATAAATCTTTGAGAATAATCTTACAGGTACAATGATAATTCTCCATGGGATGCTAATATGTCCTACAACAGTTGATGGACATAAAACATTTTCAGGGTGACAATCAAAGACCCACTGCGATTGTTTTCCATTCCGAGGTATTGGTTCATGAAGTCTTATGATATTTTGTACTTTGTAATTGTTTTATAAACTATTTTTGGTTGTATTTGGTTTTGGGACACTTTCATTTCCTTGTAATTTTCATTTAGGACTAGCCACCTTAAAAGTGGCAAACTTGTAATTTTGACCACTTTCTAACCTTAGAATTTAGCAAGTATAAATACTTGCTTAGAAGAGGATTTGAGGAGGCCATATTTTGCATAACAAACATAGCACTTTCACGTGTGGAATTAAGGTTTATCTTAGTTCAAAAATCTCTTATCAATTTCAACCCAAGAATTGGAATTGTGGCAAGTGCGATAAAGGGGAATTGTAAGTCATATCGATTTCATCTTTGTTGTTTTTCATTTCTTATCTAGTGAGTCATATCTAGGGTAGATTTGATTCTTTCTTAGACTTATTTGTGATTGTATTTCGTGGAAAATTATCTTGTAAGGTTGATTGTTCATTTGAGATTGAATGCTCTTTAGTGGTGGTGTGAATTTGAACTTGTGTGGGAAGAGGGTACATCACGGTTTTGTGCTTTTCTTCTTCATCCATTTCACGTGAAATTCACTTGATATTATTGTTGTTTAGTGAAATTGATCATTAGTGGAAGTTAATTGAATCTTTGAACCATTGGATTTCATCAAAGTTCCATTAGGGTCACGCAATTTCCTAGTTGATTGAACTAGTTTGATTGTGACTTGAGGATTGTTTTCTTTGAGTCATTTGATTGTGCTTGAACTTGGTTTTGAGCACATCAGGCCCCAAAATTATCATCTCTTTCCTCCTAAAGAGCATGATAATCTCCTTCCACTCTTCTTCCCATATTACCTCCAGCTGCTCCCTCCCTTTGAACGTTATGAGGAGCTACTCTAGGTGGTGGTGCCTGAGGATTTGCCACTAGTGGTTGTGGCATCATCATCCTATCTATTCTTTTTGCTAATGTAGCAACAATGGTGGTAAGGTCCTGAAGCTGTTCCTCCAAAGTTCTTCCACCTGTAGTTTGATGACCCTATCCGCCATCAACTTGGCTATTAACCTCATTGCTAATTCCCCCATTCACATTATCATTTGACATAATTGTAGACTTGATTTGTTAAATTACAAAGACAATTCAAAGCAATGTAGTATACCTCACAATCATCCCTTCACAACCACCACACTTCAACGTCACATAACAATCACTACAAAAGAAAAACACAAAAACTCCACTTAGGCTTCACTCACACTTTCACACTTCAATCACGACAACAACAAGTAGAAGCAATAATAAACACTTCTCCAAATAGTAAGTTAATGATTCCAACTAAGCAAACTGTTCAAAGCATCAATACATGATAACTTCTACACTTTAATGCTTGCTTTTGAAATTTAAACTTAACCACTACAATACCCTTCACTCACAGCACATACACACACTTACAATCCACGGTGTAGCAACCTTTCACCAAAACACAAACAATACACCACGTTGTACCCTTCACCACACAAACTCACTACACCACACACACACTCACTCACGGTGTAGCACACATACACTTCATCCCTCTTCCAATCACGGCACAACAACACAAATGTAACTCTTAATGAAGCTTCTCTAGAAATGGTAAGAAACAATTTGATGTGCCAAAAGGGGGGTCAAGCACAATCAACTAAAAAGGGATGAATTGATAATGATCATCCACGCCACAAACAAAGGAAAGCCTCAAATCCCAAAAGAAAATTCCGAAATTATGATGAATTATCAAAAGGATATAAAGAACATCCGATGGCTAGATTTCAATGATGAACAATAGAACATGAAATGAGATTCCAATTCAATTCGAATTACTCCAAATCTGAAATTTAGAACCCTAATTTCACAAGAACAAGAACAACATAAAAGTAACTAATTCCTCACCAGATATGATGCACTAGTTTGGAGTTAGGATCAACTTGTAATTTGTTGATATGACTCACAACAAATTCAAGTCCACTCGCCACAATTTCACTCTTGAAATTGATAAGAGCAAATGCTTGCAAGAGGAGACTCTCTCACGGCACAAAGGTGTGTTTTTCTCAAATGTTCAAAAAGCTCCCTAAAAAACCTAATTTGCAAGTATTTATACTTGCACCCTTTAGGGTTAAATTGACAAGAAAATCACAACTATGCCACTATAAGGTGGCCGGTCCTAAAGGCAAAATTACAACCAAATAAAATGTCCCAAAAGCTTACAAATAAATGGTTCAAACATAAATTACAAATACAGAAAATAATCTTCAGCAAGCTAGCTTCATAATGGAATTCGTGTCGGCTCAACTCATCGCCGGTTCAGGTCGGTCCATAGATAACCCACAAGCTGAGTCTTAGTGAGTTTGTCCATCGCCTTGTGAAGCCAAATAAGCATACCTGTTGGAATAACAATTCATGAATAAGATAAAAGAGGTTAGATAATAATTAACTCCAAGGTTGATCACTCGAAATGGGCCCTCATCGCCAGATTCGAAAACCATCAATTTTTGTCCTAAAGATAGGTTTTGTCGGATTTTGATTCCCATCATCTCCTTTGGGCCTCAAAAAGATTTGACCTCAAATCTTTTTAGCTCAAATGCAACAAGACTCCGTTTCCAAAAGCAATCCATCAAAGGAGTATCTCTACAGAATCCCAATATCTGAAATACCATAGTAGATGATTGTTTTCCTTTTCCCCCATTTCTTGGATGTTTTCTTCTGTAACAAAAACAAGGACTCATTAACTACTGATGTTTCCTCTGTCTCAAAACCCCTTCCATCAAGTTTGTTTCCCCCTTTTTCTGACTCATCTATATGATGTTGATCCCCAGGGTTTTCTAATGGTTTTACCCAACTGATCATTATCCTCTGAAACCTCTAAAGGTTGGCACAATGGGGTTGACATCTTTCATCTGTGGGAAACCCCTTATCATCAAGTGAAGGCATTTGTAAAATCGCACACTCTGAGCTTCTAGGTGGTCTAAATTCCATTTCTGGGATTGGTTTTAAAGCCCAAAATTATCATCTCAACTTCTCTAAGAGCATGATAATCCCCTGTACTTTAGGTGGCTCCTGAAGGTGTACCACTGGTGTGGGCAATGTCATCCTATCAATCCTTGTTGCTAAAGTAGTAACAAGTTTTCCCAAGGGCCCGAAGTTGTTCAATCTAAGGTCCTCCCACCTG
>JBBMOL010002598.1:0-22883 GCA_037954665.1 Laguncularia racemosa
TCTCTTTTCTTTTAAAAAAAATTCTAATTTCATTTGGTTCCCTTTTTGTAGTGATCAAAGGGAATCTTCCCTCTGACATTCTTGATCTAGATCTTGAGATTGAGAAAACACTCCGTCGACTTCGAAGGAATACGACTGCCGAATCTTCTAGGCAATCGGTTAGTGAGGAGGGAGAACGTGATATAGCAGTGGCAACGAAGGTTAAAGAAGAAGAGCTAACTGAATGACTTTCTGATAGTTCTAAGTTAGAGTCATCATAAAGAGTGAGGCAAAGGTACAAGAAGTAATGCCTGAAGATCCACTAAAGACAAACATTGAGAATGTAAGGCCCACACTGGACGGCACAGGTTCAACCATTGTTAAGCCTCCCATTGGGTTAATAATTTTGAGATCAAAGGTGTGGTGATTTAACTTCTACAACAATACTGTCAGTTCAATGGATTACCTGATGGAGACCCTTATGTTCACATTCAGTCATTCTTGGAGATTTGTGAAACTTTCAAGAACAATGGGGTGATAGATGAAGCAGTGCGTACAAGATTGTTCCCTTTGTCATTAAGAGGGAAGGCTAAGACATGGCTTCAGTCATTAGGTCTCGGGGCTTTAACTACCGGGATCACAAGGTAAAGGAGTTTTTGGACAATTATTTTCCACCATGCAAGACCGCCAAGCTTTAGAAGGACATCTCTTCTTTCACTCAACAAGATCATGAAACAATATATGATGCTTGGTAGAGATGGACATAATTGTTGAAAAATGTCAACATCACTAGTTACCTACATGGATGCAAGTTCGGATATTTTTGAATGGGTTAGATCCGGCTACACGTCATTTGGTAGATGCCACAACTAGCGGTACATTGAATACTAAAAACTTTGGAGGACTCATTGAAGCTATTCATTGATATGGCAAAAAAACAATTACCGGTGGGACTATGGCAAAAGTAAGTAAAAAACGGCAAGAATGTTTAAAGTAGATGTTTTGACTACTTTGGTAGCAAAGATGGAAGCTTTGAGCCACCGAGTTGCAACTCTCAAGAATTCTCAAGGACCACAACAACAACATCATATGGGAGATCCTATGAAGGGTTTGGATTTTTTTAGTAATATGAGTAGGTAAATTATCTTGGGAATTCGAACAGACAGTAGTATAATCAGTATGGTAACACCTACCATCTGAGGACGAGAAACCATCTGAGTTTTTCTTATGGAAACAAGGACTATTAGAGAGCTAATCTACCACCACCAAGGTATTTGAAGCAATAGCCGCCACTTTATCAGCCTTTACTGCTTCCTTCAGCACAACCACCTCAACAAGAAAAGAAGGGTAACTTAGAAGATATACTAAGTCAATTCATTTAGAGCTCTGATGCAAGACATCGTAATCAAAGGCCTCGATTCACAATCTTAAGAAGCAAATTGGCCAACTGGCTAAGATGATGTTTGAGAGACAACTTAGCTCTCTTCCCAGCAACATAGAAAATAATCTTAGGGAACAGGCAAAAGCCATTACTTTAAGAAGCGGGAAAGAGTTACCATCTGAACAGCGACATGAAAAAAAGTAAGAGGATAATCAATTTATTGAAAAGGAGAAGATGACACCTGAGAAAACACATCTTGAGAGGAGATCACCACCGGCTGTCAAAGAATATGTGCCAAAAACCTTCATCTAGCTCACCTCAACCAGAGCAAAGATAAGGAGCGGTTTTGTAAATTCCTTGATTTATTTAAACAGTTGCACATTAACATTCCATTTTAGAGGCACTTTTGCAAATGTTGAAATATGCTAAGTTCCTAAAGGAGCTCTATCTAACAAGCGGAAGTTGGAGGATGTGTCTACCATAGAAGTTAATGCAAATTGCTCATTTGTCATTCATAATACACTTCCTTTAAAGCTAAGGGATCCATGAAGTTTCACAATTCCATGTGTCATAGGTGATACTTCTGTTGATAAGGCCCTAGCTGATCTTGGGGCCAGCATTAAATTAATGCCATACTCCTTTTTCAAGAAGTTAGGAATTTTTACCTAACATTGATTAGGATGAGTTTGTAGCTTGTTGACCGCTCTGTGAAGATTCCCAAGGGATAATCGAGGATGTCTTAGTAAAGGTAGGGAATTTCATCTACCCCATCAACTTTGTAGTTCTAGAAATGGATGAGGATGAGGATATCCCTCTGATACTTGGGAGACCATTCCTAGCCACTACCAAGGCAATGGTTTGATGTGGAAGGAGGAAAGCTTACTTTGAGAACCGATGATGAAGAGTTGGTAATCCAAATGGTTGCTGCTATGAAGCATACTGTGTACATTGATGACTCTTGTTACTCTATTGATGTTGTTGATATGTCAATAGATGAGCATATGAAGAAAGTTCTAGGTAAAGATCAGTTAAAGTTGAGCTTGACATTGGAAGAGAAGAAAGATGCAAATAACCTAGAGGTTGCACTACTAATTGAGTAGCTTGATGCTTCAGAAGGTGTTTACACCTCAACATGGGTTTAAAAAGTTGAGAACAGAAAATGAGGCGAGACTTAAAACTTCTATAGAAGAGTCACCAGTGTTGGAATTGAAACAATTACCAAAGTATCTGGAATATGCTTTCCTTATAGAAGACTCCAGCTTGCCAGTTATTATTAACCTCAGATTTATCTTAAGAGCAGAAAGACAAATTACTCACAGTCCTGAGAGCACACAAGTAAGCCATCGCTTGGAAAATATCTGATATAAAAGGTATCAACCCCTCCTTCTGTACTCACAAAATTTTATTAGAAGAAGGATTTAAGTCTGTAGTGCAACCACAGAGACAGCAAAACCTAATATGAAGGAGGTAGTTAAGAAGGAGGTGATCAAACTTCTTGACGCTGGACTTATTTACCCATATCTAATAGCGATTGGTTTAGTCCAATGCAAGTGGTGTCGAAGAAGGAGGGATTAATATTGTCCCTAATGAAAAGAGTGAGCTCATTCCCATGCGGACCGTCACTAGGTGGCAGGTGTGCATCGACTATCAAAAATTGAATGATACTACTCGAAAAGATCACTTTCCTCTCCCTTTCGTTGATCAAATGTTGGAAAGGTTAGCTAGACACATGTATTATTGCTACTTGGATGGGATTTTCAGCTACTTTCAGATACTTATTACTTCGAAGGACTAGGAGAAAACCACTTTCGCATGTCCTTATGGCACATATGCCTGCAGGAGGATGTCGTTTGATTTATGTAATGCACTGGCTACATTTTAGCGGTGTATGTTAGCCATATTTGAAGATCTGGTGGAGAAAATCATGGAAGTCTTCAGGGAGGAATTGGATCTCCAACTGCTAGAGACTTAGCTAAAGAATATAAAGAGCATTGGGCCAACGACGTTAAACAAGTGCGCTTCTTGGGAGGCAACCCATGTTTAACTTAGGTATGTAGTAGTCCTTTTATTTTCTTTTTGTTGTCACTATCCTAAGTCTATTATTTTTAGAAATTTGCAGATCTTAAGGGGAGTTTCTAAGCTTATTTAAAGAGAGCGAGAGTAATTCCACAGTGTAGGGAAGCGCCAATGAAAAGTAAGGAAGTTGAATTCTAATCACTAAGTGCACCTGGATGATCAACACAAACTTTAGGGTTTCCAGCTCCAATGATGACATGCCATTGCTGTTTTGCTTTATACTCATCCTTGAACTCTACATGCAACCGTCTACATATAAAAACCGAAGAAGTTTTTAGTGTCCTTTTTCTTTCAATTATTTTTCATTTCGTTTTTCCTTTTCCCTTTTGTGTGCTTGATTTAGGAAGACATTGGGGACAATGTCTTCAATAAGTGTAAGGAAAGGGTATAGGAAATGAAGAAAATTGAGAAATTTGGGTCTTACTTTACTTGTGTTATCTATGCACTGTCTTATTAAATTTTCCCCATTTGCAAGTTTGCAATTGATTTTGAATGTTGATTTTAAATCATTAAAAGGCGAGATCCTTGAAATTGTGTTCATATAACTCAGTGATTTTGTGTTCCTTACTCGCCTATTATTGGACTTGGTATACTTAATTGGAATTTCAGGATGAAATCTAAGTGGGTTAATCTTACTTGCTATTTAATTATTGATTCTGGAGTTGTGAAATAGATAGAAGTCCTTAGTTTAAAGTTAAATGGTTGTATTTTTAAGCTTATTGGTTAATATATTTACCTTTCAAAAACTTTGAGAGCTTTTCTAACTTTTTGTGAAAAGTGCATATGAAATCTATCACTTAGTGATTCCTCTTAAGTAATCTCTTTGAAAATTAATTAATTCATGTGTTAATTGAGCATTAATATGAAAAGCTTAGTCAGTATGGGTGGGCTTTAGTCCTTTAGAAGAGTGAAGTCTGACTCCGCTGTTGACTAGTCACTTAATTAAAAAAAAAAATAAGTCATTACTCCAATGACTTCGGTTCTCCAAGTTAAGATTATCTTTATGAATCCTTAAGGTTAAGATAATGGAGGTTTGGTGGGGTCCCTTTAAAACCCAGTCACTTAAGGTCGTTGGCCTAAGATCGGCCGACCGATGATATTATAATAACAAGATGGGATACAAAAAGGGCAAAGTTCGATAGGTCTTGTAACTTAAATAATTAAGTCCGTAGTGATGGGAATCAAACCTATGGTTCCAGTAGTGGGGAAACCAAATTGGACAAATGAGCCCAGATATCCACATGTTATCTTATTTATCTAATAACAATTTTTCTTTGTATTGTAGTAGGTAAATTTATTGGTTTTACAGGGTAATGAATAAAATTCACTAAAGATCAATTGTGGGTCATTCATGGACTTACATCAACTGGTCCACAAGTGTTCCATGGAAGTGAAGAACCAGCCATTTTGAGGGTTTATTTGTAATAGCTTTTTGTTGATTTAAAACTGGTCACTTGTGGGTTTTACTTGTAATTTTGTTTTGTTGATTCTTCCCTAATTAGAGCAAGTATAAATACTTGCTAAGTAGGTTTTAGAAGGGACTTTTTGAACACATTTCAGCTACCTATTCACGTAAAAGGGTACTTCCTTTTTCATAAAATACTCTTATCAATTCTTCCATAGGATTGTGATGAGTGGACTTGGATTTGTGGTGAGTGATATCAACAAATTACAAGTTGATCCTAATTCCAACTAGTGTGTAATATCTAGTAAGGAATTAGTTACTTTATGTTGTACTTGATTTACACCAATTAGGGTTCAATTTTCAAACTTGGATTCACACCATTTGTTTTGGAAATTGGAATCAATTGTGTTGTTTATTTAATTGGTTTTGGAATTCCAATTGAGTTCATTGTAATTGTGTATTCAATCAAAGTGGTTCTTGCAATTAGGGTTCACGTGGAAGTGGAATCACGCCATTTTATGATTTGTGTTTAGTTAATTATCTAATTAGCTTTTGTGTGATTGTAATTGGATACTAGGCACATCACGTAGAGACGCCTTTAATTGAGGAGATAACATTTGTTAACTTAGGTGACGAGCCTAGGATTATCGGCTGAACATTCGTTACATGTGTTGTAAGATCTTAAATAACTAAAATTAATATATATATATATATATATATATAAAGAAGAGGAAAACTCGAAAAATTTTGAGAGGTTTAATAAAAAGAGGAAGAAAATCCAGGGGAATGATGGATGCCATATACTTTCACTTGAGGTTGATGTGCTTAGAAGAAGTAATTGAACGGTTTATATATTCTCTAATAAGTGGTGAGACATGACCAAGCCACTTTTGCTTTATTTGACTTTCTTCATAACTTTAGAAACATTTCTTAAATGTCAAGGGTAATAGTTTAACTTACTTGGATTAATCTGTAAATTCTAATTTTTGTATGCCAGGTACACGTACAATCATGGTAGGTTTGAGTGGTAGGCACTAATGAATCACTAAGATTGAATTAAATAAAGGATGTTACTTATGATTTAAAGTTTAAAAATGAGTACAATTGATGAGAGGAAATCTATTTTGTCCTTATTTTGTTTGCTTGAGAACAAGCAAATGGTTAAGTGTGGGGAAATTTAATAAGTGTCGAAAGACCTTTAATTCTAGTGTTTATTAGTTATAATTTTATATGGATTTCATGATATTTGTGAAGAAAATGGTACTTATATGATTAAATTTTAATTTCAGGCATCAATTGAGACAAAAGAAAGGTTTAAAGATGATATGAGCAAAGGTAAGGTGAAATTTGGTAAAAAATGAAGAAAATTGATTTTTAGTTTAACATAACCTTCAGCACAACCCATGTAGACGCTAGTGCTGGATGAAAAAAAATGACTAGTAGCTATACCAAAGTGTGCCTTAGGTTCAGCACAACTTGTGCTTGTGTTAGTAATGAGAATTCTTCTCAACTTTGCCTCGAGCATGGTCGTGCTGAATTGGGTAGTGAAGATGACATGTTTCGAAGTCAGCATAGCCTTAAGCATGGCCGTGTTGATGCCCATGCTGAACCCTATTTTCACAAAACTATAAATAGACGCCTTGTTTTATTTTGGAAAGGGATTTTTTTCTTCTAGCTTCGTTCTAAAAATCCTAGGAGAGCATTATTACGAACTTGAAGAGGAGAATTGTTTGAGCATCATTGGAGATCACAAAACAACACAAGGGACTACTTTTTTATCATAAATCAATTCTACTTCTCTATATTATCTGTTTTTATTGAAAACTTCATGGAGGAGTAATTTTTTATATTTTTTATCTTGTGAAACCCTAACTCATGTGTTAAAACATTGATTGATTAATGAATCGTTTATATCTTTGCATCTATTCATGTGTTTTCATTGTTCTTGTGATTGATTTATGCGCCGGAATTGATTGCATGTCTAATTTTTATTAGATTGAAAGAGGTTTCGTCTAGTAAATTAGATCTTCATGAATAGAAAGATTACATGTTTTGCCTAAAGGTAGGAAAACATTGATTTTCTACAATTAATCGGAATTTGTGAACTTAATGAGATCTTGCATGACGGGTAGTGAGGGAGAGGTCTCCATTATCTTGTGCATGATTAAGAATTGATTAACTCAAGGGAGTAATTGATTTTACTTGAGAATTCCTGCAGTGCAAAGTATAAATTGATTTATTAATTGATATCTTATTTTAAGAATTTAAGGGTTAAGGTGGAACAAGATGAAGAGTATATTTTGTGATTGAATTCATTTTTAAGACAATATTATTTAATTCTAGGGTTATTATGATTTGTTAATTGTTAATTTAATTCATAATTTCCACATCATAGATTAGACTAGATAGTAGAGAAAGGTAATACTAGTACTTGTTTTTTAGATCTTAGAGGACGAGACCTGTTAAATCTATACTATGGTCGATAGGTACACTACCTAACTCGATAATAGATTTTATTGGTTATAAATTTAAAGCTTAAAACGATCAATTAGATTCAAGTGCATCAACCAACCTGACCTATTTTCTATATTTTATGACCTTTATTTTAGGTATTTAAGAGATTTTCATTAGGTCAAGGTAATCCCAATTAACCTAAATTGTTTTGAAAGCATACTCTTCATGTATGTGGGACTAACATCACCTCATTGTAAAAGTTGTAAGTTCCAACCATAATTCCACTTCAAGCAAACTTTACCTTCATAAGACCATCCTATTTCTCTTTCATTTAAGAATATTTTGAGTTTTTAGATTATATTTCAAACCCTAATAAATACAAAAGTTCAAAGAAAGGATGTTGAGGCTTTAATTCCAACCCTTGAGGACTTATGATCATCTATGATCATTTATGACTTATTGGATATTCATGGACATATTCTTGAACATTCATGGACAAATTGTTGGACATATTCATGGGCATATATACATATTTTCCTTATTATGACATGAATGGGACTTTACTCGAATAAGGACTTAAGCGCAGACTTTGATAATGGATCGATTCCTAAACAAAAGACTTAGCACTAAAAGACTTTAGTAAGACATGGGGTTAGCAACAAGATGATAGAACAATTTATCTTAAAAGTAGTTATTCTTATGTGTATATAATACATAAGGATTATTATGATCCTTAAGAAGAATGGCAAGGTGAATACTAATGATAATTGCCACTTGATTTGTGCTTGTAACCTTAGTAGCACCTAAAGTTGAATATTAATAAACTCATGTGCGTGTTTGATTTGGTTGATTGTTTGATTGATGAGACCAAAAGGAAAAGAAAGTAAAGTTGCTTGTATTCATGGCTATTCTTGTAGTTGATCGAGTGTTTGCAAATTGTTTGGTCATCTCTTAACTTATGTTAAGTATATTGAAATACTTATCATGAAATGGATCATGCATAGCACTCTTCTTGCATATTCTTGTATATTCCATCACAGTTACACAAGTAATGAAAGGATGCCCTGAGGGAGTGTCCTATTCTAACAGTACAAAAATGACTTAAGTATCGTCGTGTATTGGTATGAATCTGTGTTCATTATTCTGTTTTGGGCACATGCATCTAGAGGTGGGCAAGTAGGAAAAACATTATTTTCTTTTGGTTTGTCTCAAGTCCTTGCTTAGAAGATCATTCTTCTAGCATAACTATTAATATATAGAGCATGGCTTTAATTTTGTATAGCCAAGGATGTGTGCAAATGTAACAAAATTAGTAGCCCAAACTCTAGTGAAATTCTAAAAGGATCCTCAACCCAAGGTCAAAGGAGAGGTATATTGATAAAAATATCCTTAGACTTCATCTAGTTTCCAATTGACTACATGTGATGATTGATATATTGTTCATGCATTCATGCATTAAAATATTAACTCGCTTGTCTTACAGGAGAGGTGGTTTTGAGTTGGGATCTCACTAAGCTTTTATAGCATACACCCTCATAGTTTTTCCTTTTTGTAGGCATCGTACTAGTTTTACCTTGGCAAAATCCAGCTAGTGGTGAGAATCTTCAAGATAATATTAGATGGGCGAGTGAAGATGAAGACAACTCGAATAGATATTTCTAATTTTAAATAAACTCTTTTAGATGAATGTAATATTAACTACTTAGAATTATTTCTCCACTTATTATGTATGTAGGACTCTATATTTACTTCAATTATGTATTAACTTTAAAATTTGTAAAACTATTATCTTGATGTTGGTTTCTAGAGTACTGATGCCTTATGTACTGTGTTGAAGTTTATGTGCATTGAAATACAGCTAATCATAAACTTTAATGTAGTACATGGCGGGTTGTTATGACTAGGGTACCCCTTGGGGCGTGATAGTATATACATATATGTATTATTATTATTATTATTATTATTATTATTATTATTATTATTATTATTATATAGTTTTAGGGAGATACCATGATGATCGATGGCTTTGGGGTGATTGGACCTTAGAGTTGATGTGTTGGACCTTACTTTCTAACCATGCAATGGAGGGCGTAAATCCATGCTATATAAATTTTTTAGACAACTATATGTATTATTGCATTCATAATGTTAACCTTATATCCGTATGTTTATCAATTAACTCACTTGATAATTGCTTGAAAGGTATAATATGAGGTGTATCTCATTAAGCTAGATGTAGCTTACACCCCAATAGTTTTCCCTTTGTAGATTATATCAAAGTTGGGAATAGATTAGGGTTCGTTTTATGAGATTTTTGGATTTAAATACCAATGAATAGGTGTAAGATAGGGCATTAGTTGATTTAAACCTAGATTAAGTAATGAGAAATCTGAAACTTGTACATTCTTTTATTTCAAAATCTACTTTTCTTCAAACCTTACTTGAACCTATATTTCATTAAAGTTATGACTATCCGATTTTAAAATTTAGTAGGGAATATTGATTTCTTGTGATTCAAGCAAACCATGGATTACTGGTTTTCAAAGTTATTTTTATATATTAATCAATTGTATATATTATGATTAAATGGGATTTAAGTAGAGTCTTTCAATGTTTGACTTACAAGGCGATTTTCGCATTACGTATGCACAAGTGATATGACAATTTTTAGGTATTTCTACTAAGCATCCTTTAGGGTCATAACACTAGATAAGGTAAGGTAAGTAAATCATAATACCATGATTCTCTCTAATATTCAACTAACATGGAGTATGTCATAGAGAGAATCAAGGGATATGTGGTAGTTACCATATCAAGCATATCTTCCCACCTATTGCCATGTAAAATGACGAGACATGTTAGCTGAAATCGTGGTATCAATAGTATGTGGTTATCTTTATAGGCTGCATTTCTTAAGCCTATGGTTGGCTTATATTGTTCTCTTAACTCTTTTTGCATTCCCTTTACTACCTAGCATTCCACTCATTATTTTAATAAAGCTAAAGAAAAAGAAAAATTAAGTTTTATACTTTGTGAACATTATCTTTATTAAAATTCTATTTAAAATATGTTGATAAAATATTGGTTCCCTCTTAAAGAAAGAATTTTTTTGGAAAATAATACTTCCTCTTCCCTTAAGATTAAATATCAAGGGTGAGTAGATCTATGGTAGGAAGGGTACGAAGCCCTATTCTTATCCTACCCTATAAGGGATAGATTCCTAAATTTTAGAATAAAAACTTACCTATAGCACTCTAGAACCACCTTGGAACCTATACCCTACAAAACCTATAGGGTAACCCTTGAGAACCCATAAATTTTACCTTTTTTCTTATAAATTTTAAGTTTATGTGATATTATAAGTTCTTCATATGTAAAACCTATGAATCCTATAGCAAAATTTGTGAACCTAAAAAAAAAAATGTAATTTTTCCTACCTTCATTATTTCAAGTCTACTACCATACTACTTAATAAATGAGAAAGAATAAAAGAAAAGAATGGAAAATGTGAAGTTGAAGAGAAAAAACAGGGAAAAACAAAGGTAAGAATGAAAGAAATAAAGTGAGAAATGTAACATTAGGTTTAACTGTTTAGTATTATTTACTTATAAACTTAGGTACCTTTTTTTTTCTATTTACTAAAATATTTATTGGCTAAACAATATAATTTTGTTATTTATTATTTATTTATTAATATTATTTAATATTCTTTTATAGGTTGATTACATAGTACTTTAAAACCTATACCTTGTATATCTTAGAGTATAGGCTCCAAAGGATAAGAAGAGTTTATACCTAATCTATACCTGAAACTTAACCTATAATCTTTAATTCTTACCCGGAATCTACCTAATCAAGTGAGGTACAGGTACATATCCTATATAACTAGGTTACCACTTATCCCTATTAAATATTGAACCTCATTCAAAAATTGTAGAATTGTTGAAAGATCGATACTTGATTGAGTAAAAGTTTTTAGGAAAAGTTTTATTCTCATCAAAAAGAGGGAGATTGTTAAGTGTGAGGTTCTTAATTAATTTTAATAAGATAAAACCAAGAATTAAGTAATTAAACAAGAATTTTTTTTAAGAACTTAAATTTTCTCAATTATTGCTTTATTCAAATTATGTGTATAAAATATTCTTGGAATATTTTTTTATATTAATTGATATAATATTGTAAGTCAGAAATTTACCTAGTATTTCTTGCAATTTTCTTAAGTTATTAGAGCTATTCTTGATGTACCATTCCAATAAGTGAGTTGGGCCAATAGAATGACACCCTTAGATCCTAAAAAAATCCTTAGCTATCTAATTAGGAAAAGTTAAGCAATCAAATAGGGAGAAAAGTCTTATGAGCATTTGCATTAAATGTCTCCCTCTAATAAGAAGATTTGCTTGAAAGCTTATAAATACAAGCTCAATGACAAATTGGAAAAAATAATTGAGCTATACTTGCAAACTAACATCTTGCTATTTTAGTTATTAACTCCCTTGCCTCCTTTTCATTATTTTGCAAAATATTTGAGAAGAGAAGTGTGATGCAAGTGAGTGCTTTTATTTGAAAATTTCTCAGAGTGCTACACTTGTAATTGAATTTAAGTGTATTAGGCTTCTATGAGTCATAACTCTATGATAAATAAAATTAGTATGAAGTCCTCAATTATAGGTACCATGTGATCGTAGAGAGTAAGGGATAGTTCAAGCTCTATCTTAAGTCAAGCTTAATCTTCTTTACCATATCACTTTTATTTTACTATAACTTATTTGATTCATTGCTTTATTTATTATTCATTTATTCTAATAGTTCTTAAGTTGCTTGAAAATCAGTTATAATCAATAATTTGCAATAAAACCTAATTTACCCTCTCTTAGGTTTCTAGTAAAAAACTTTAAGCCATCTATCACTATTGGTTGGTCACACAACTTACTTATGGTGGTAGGTTACAATCCACTATCATCCATCATCGTTCTCTAACCCTCTCGATGACTAAAAACGGTTGTAAGGATAAAGATTTAATCGATTTTATTTATTTTTTTAATTTATGTTTCTTACTATTTCTGTAATTTCGTGTATCTTATAATTTTTATTATATTAATGAATGTAATATATTTAATAATACTATTTTATTAAATTAATTATTGTGAATCAATTATAAGTCATATTAAGTACCATATTAAAAAATGCAATATTTTTTAGACCTTTTTAGGAAGGATTGTATTTATAGGATTTTTTTTTTAGAAAAGCGTAATATTTTTTATCCTTTTACCTAAAGTAATAACCTGTTTTGCTTTGGTTTTTGGAAGCCAAGGTCCTATAACTATATATATAACATAAGTTATAAACTAAAAAAGATGAAGTCTTTCTAGTATCAATAATTGGTTGTTGATTAATGATTAGCCACATGCCCATCATTATTATGATTTACTACCTTTCATTTTAAGCGCCTTCCACTTAACTCTTAATTTGGTTTATCCACAACCAGTCCCTTGGTTTATATATTAAACTTAATTTGTCTTATCACAAATCTTAGTGAAAATTTATATCTATAGTTTTTCTGATGATCATGTTTAATAATTTTTAGCCACTCCTAATTATTTAATTCTTCAAATCCATTTTTCTTAATTCTCTAAGTTTTATTTTGTTGAAATTAAAAATTAGATTATTTTATCTCTACTTATTACATCAATTATCTTTACCAAGATATATACCATGTGTATAAGGCTAAATTTGATTTATGGGCTTTTAGCTTGATATTTTAATGGATTTAACTCTTTAAGCCAAGGTAACAAGGCTTAAAGAGTGAAGTCTATGTTTTGAGATGATCAGGGGAGATTTAACATGATGGACTTGGGGTAAGGTGATATGCCTAAATCCACTTGGAAGCACAATCAAAAGACTTAAGAAAACAATCTCAAGTCTCATATGATAAGTTGCAAAATACCCTTATCTAGAGTAATGAAATTGTGCTTTATTGTTGAATTTTTAGATGATTTGTTGAAGAAAAGGATGCTTAATGGAATGAATGTCAATTTCAGGATTTTCTAGAGTATTTTGGAGCTAAGGGAAGGAGTTTTGAAGAGTCGGATCAAGTTTGGAAGGAATTGGATACAATACATGTGAAGAAAAGAATTCTGGAAAGTACACAAACGAGATACATGCCCATGTACTTTGCTTGTGTATACTGAAGTGGATGTCTGGAAAGTACACGAGTGAGATACACGCCCATGTACTTTGTTTGTGTATATTGAAGTGGATGTCTGGAAAGTACACAAGCAAAGTACACGCCCATGTACTTTGCTTGTGTATCTAAGTTTTGCTGCTGTGCAACGATGTTTCAAATACACGACCAATGTACACTCCCATGTACTTACTCGTGTATATTCACATAAGGACGCTTGGAAGAAAGCATAAGATACACGAACGAGATACACTACTCGTATATCCGCTTGTGAATGTATCTAACCCGGGTACATGTATAAATAGACCGTTAGTTGCCCTAGAGAGGAGGTTATGAATTTTGTACTTGCTCTAACTCTCATAACAGCAGGGGAAAGAAGATTCCGTCAATTCAAAAGGAGATTGAAGACCTACCAAGAAGAAGATTCTATCTTTAAGGGCTGTAACTATGAATTTTATTTATTCTTCCAGTAATTGTATTTCGTTTGTCCAATTTATGGAGGAGTAGACTCTAAATCTAGATTTTATTCGAAACTTCTCTGTCATGTGATGAAGATTCGGTTTTTAATGCGAAGTTGTTGACTTTCTTATGATTAATTGCATGCCCTTCAATTGTTTCTTAGATTCATAGATCCGGAATATGAATTTATGCATGATATCATATTAGTTAATTGAGAAATTGCTTTTATGATTAGATTTAATGCAATTAATGAGATTTGATTGTTCTTCTAGAGATAGGAAACAAGAGTCTTATGTTTACATCGATTATTTTGATGTGAATTCATGTGCTTTATGCAATTCTAGGTTGCTATTAATTAAGGAGAGATCCTATTTGATAAACCTAGGATTAGATAGGTTAATACACTTGAGAAAGTAGTTAACTTGACTAGGGAATTCGACAGTATAAGAAGTCAATTACGTCAATCTTCATAAATCTAATGAATTACATGATAGAGAAGGAGTAGAATAAGATCTAGGTTGCTTTTGTTAATTGATAAATCTTCCGAACCATTGTTGTTAGTGAGTTATTAGTTTTAAGATTAGAGTAATTAAGTTTCAACCAACATATTTAAGCGTCAGTTAGATAATAGGAACAGAATTAGTACTAGTAGTTGGTGTATCTCTATGGGATGACCCTGTACTTGACACTATATTACGTCCACTGTAGGTACACTTGCCTATTGCAACGTAGTTAGAATTAGGAACAGGCATTATAAATATTAAAACTACGATTGGCAACGATCAAGTTTTTGGCGCCGTTGCCAAGGATACGCCAATATTAGAAACACTTTTTACCTATTAATTTAACCAATTTATTTCTTTCTTATTTTTTTTTCCTTTTTCTTCTTGAGAATTTGGAGCTCATAATTGATTTGTATTACGTTTACAGTGCATGACCAGAAGTCGCTCCAAGGAACTTGCTGTTTTTAATCCTGAGCCAGAGAAAATTGTTCGTCATTATCAGAAAAAGCAACACTCGACGGAGTCAACATCATTTGGTATTTAAGGAGAATCACCAAAGGAAGAAATGGATGATCAATTCAATAATCTTGCTCAAGAGCTGAATCAAGGAAATGTTGTTGTGGATCCCCCGAATCATCAACTGGTTGATAATAGAGATGGCCGAGTTAATGAGCCACCTAGAACCAATTCTGATTTTACCAGGCCAAACTTGATAGGCGTCAGCTCTAGCATAGTCCGTCCTCGAGTGGAGGCAAATAATTTTGAACTTAAGCCTACCGTGATTCAGATGGTGCAGCAATATACTCAATTTGATGGTTTACAGGATGAAGATCCAAATGCGCATATCCAACTCTTTCTGGAGATATGCGATACCTTCAAATTTAATGGATTTAGTGATGATGCGATCCGCCTCAGGCTCTTCCCATTCTCTTTGAAAGGCAAGGCTAAGCAGTGGCTAAATTCTTTACCAAGGAACTCCATTACTACATGGCAAGGTCTGATTAAGAAGTTTATGGACAAATTCTTCCCTCCTTCAAAGACCGCTAAACTTTGAGCTGAGATTCAATCTTATCATCAGTATGACATGGAGACTTTGTATGAAACCTGGGAGAGATTTAAGGACTCAATGCGGAAATGCCCACACCATGGGATCCCAGAGTGGCCAAGTTCAGATATTTTATAATGGGTTGAACTTTCAAACGAGACAAACAGTAGATGACACAGCTGGTGGCACCTTGAACCATAAAACTCCTGAAGAAAGTTTGACTCTTTTTGAAGATATGGCCGCGAATAATTATGAATGGTCACATGGTAGGGGCAGAGAAAAGAAGGTGGCAGGCATTCTTGAAGTGGATGTGGTAACTTCTATCATGTCCAAAGTTGAGGCTTTATCTAGAAAGATCGACGGGTTGGCTGTCTCACAACATCAGCTGGCTATTATGGAACCCTCAGGTGGTGAGGAAGGGCAAACAGAGCAAGTGGATTATTTGGGAAACCCTATTCGGCCCCAGAACAATCCATACAGCAATACTTATAACCCAGGATGGAGAAATCACCCAAATTTTTCTTGGACTAACAACAGTAATATTCAGAAGGGCAATCCGAATCCTCCACCAAGTTATCAGAGGCCAATGGTCCAGAGTTCCAAACCGCCAATTGAAGATCTCCTCACAAAAATCATCAAGGATTCAGAAGACAGACAGAAGTCCTTAGATTTGATTCTGAAAAATCAAGACTCGACTCTGAGGAATCATGAGGCATCAATACACAATCTTGAAAACCAGGTCGGTTAGATAGTTAAGCTTCTGTTAGAGAGATCTCAAGGTTCACTACCGGGAAACACGGAAACCAACCCTAAAGAACATGTTAAAGCTGTCACATTACGAAGTGGTAAGGAACTACAACCAAAGGTTCAAGAAGAAGAGAGTCAGGTGACTGAACCAGCAAAAGAACAAGTAGTTCTCAAAGAAAGGGAAAAGCATTCAGAAAAATCACCTAAAGAGAAATCATCACCTCCATTAATCCTAGAATACAAGCCCAATGTTCCTTATCCAGCACGACTTAAGAAGGACAAAACAGATGGGCACTATGGCAAATTTTTAGAGATATTCAAGCAATTGCATATCAACCTTCCACTGGTTGAGGCATTATCACAAATGCCACGATATGCAAAATTTTTGAAAGAGTTGCTATCGAACAAAAGGAAGCTTGAAGAGTTCTCCACTGTAACTTTAGGAGTAGAATGCTCTACGGTAATTCAGAATAAACTCCCAAAGAAGTTAAAAGATCTTGGGAGCTTTACCATCCCTTGCCTGATAGGGAATTTATCTGAAGAACGGGCATTGGCTGATTTGGGAGCCAGTATTAATTTGATGCCATACAAGATGTTCCAGAAATTGGGTATTGGGGAGCCGAAACCGACCAAAATGAGTCTTCAGTTAACCGATCGATCAGTCAAATTCCCGAGAGGAGTAGTCGAAGATGTATTAGTGAAGGTGCAGGACTTCATCTTCCCGGCAGATTTCGTCATCTTTGACATGGAAGCAGATGTGGAGGTCCCTCTTATATTGGGGAGGCCATTTTTGGCTACTGCTAGAGCCATAATTGATGTTGGGGATGGGAAGTTAGTGTTGAGAATGGGAAATGAAGAGGTCATAGTGAAAATGCCTGACGTCCTTAGACAAAGCTTGCACCATGATGATACATGCTATGCAATCGACTGCCTTGACTTCGCAGTTTCAGATTCATTGCAAGACTTATCGATTGGTGATGCATTGGAATTGTGTTTGATGAATGGGGATAAAGAGCAACCTGAAAATATGGCGATTAGAGCAGTTGTCAATCAGCTTAATAATAATCCTGAGTTGAGAGAAGAAAGAAGCTTTAAAGGTATGAATAGATCCACCATTCAGAGATCGAAACCTTCAATTGAGGAACCACTTGAGCTAGAATTGAAACAACTGCCATACTAACTTCAATATGCATTTTTGGAAGAAGATTCTAAACTTCCAGTCATAATTGCATCAAATCTGGATCAAGATCAACAGGAAAGGTTATTGCATGTCCTGAGGCAACACAAGAAAGCAATTGCATGGAAAATTACAGATATAAAGGGGATTAGCCCATCGTTTTGTACACACAAAATTTTGATGGAAGATCGTGTCAAGCCAGTGGTACAACCGCAATGCCGACTTAATCCAAATATGAGAGATGTTGTAAAAAAGGAAGTCATCAAATTGCTTGATGTAGGAATGATCTACCCGATTTCTAATAGCTCATGGGTGAGCCCCATTCAAGTAGTTCCGAAGAAAGGTGGTATGACAGTAGTATCGAATGAAAAAAATGAACTCATCCTAATGAGAACTATCACTGGATGGAGAGCTTGTATAGATTACCGCAAGCTAAATGACGCATCTCGAAAAGATCATTTTCCTCTTCCATTTGTGGACCAAATGCTTGAAAGGTTAGCTGGTCATGCATATTATTGTTTCCTCGATGGGATGTCTGGATATTTTCAGATTCCTATAGCACCCGAAGACCAGGAAAAGACGACATTCACATGCCCTTTTGGGACCTTCGCTTATCGACGCATGCCTTTCGGATTATGCAACGCTCCAGCCACCTTTCAGCGATGCATGATGGCTATTTTTGAGGATATGGTAGGAGACAAGATGGAAGTATACATGGATGATTTTTCTATTCTTGGGAATTCTTTTGATGAGTGTCTACACCATCGTGAGTTAATGTTGCAATGTTGTGAAGACACTAACCTGGCCTAAATTGGGAGAAGTGCCATTTTATGGCAAAAGAAGGTATTGTCTTGGGTTATAAAATCTCCAAGAAAGGTATTTTCAAGATGAATGGTCAAAGGCTTAAGCATTACTTTGGGGACAAAACAGTTTTGGAAGAAAAGGAGGAGCTAAACCTCATTCTCATCTCCATTTGAGCTCCATCGGTTCATTACGTCGAGCTAACGACGTTAAACAACAGCGCTTCTTAGGAGGCAACCCATGTTACTTTGGTAAGTTTTTTTTCTTTTTTTTTTTATCATCCGTTGTTTTGGAATAACTTGTGCAGGACAGCAAGCTACAGAGGGGCTAACCAAGTTTGGATTCAATTAAAGTCGCCTTAATAGAGCTTCTTTTAAGCTCTAAGTATGGGGAAATTTAGGATGGGAGACCTTTTCAAGGGAATGCAAGATGAAGTGATGACAGGTATGTACTTTGATCTGCACAACCGGGTACACTAGTCGTGTATCCAGTTTCTCACACATGCCAGAGGGTGTCTAAATTGACTTAGCAATACAAAAGGGGAATACATCATGGTGTGCCCTCCTGTGCACTTCAAAATATGTTCATTGTGTACATATCAGAGATACACGAATAAGGTACATGCTCGTGTACCTGGTCGTGTATCTGACCCATAGAAGGCACAATTCGATACACGAACAAGGTACACGCTCGTGTACCTGGTCGTGTATTTAACCCACAGAATGCTCTCCCAGATACACGAACAAGGTACATGCTCGTGTACCTGGTCGTGTATCTACCTACAGAATGCTCTCCCATGATACACGAACAAGGTACACGTTCATGTATCTAACCCACAAAAAGGATTCCAAAGTACACGACCAAAGTACATGACCGTGTACTTTGGTCGTGTATCTAATTTTTCTGCCCGTACTATAAAAGGACTCCTCACTTCACTCTGCCATTTACATGACCCATTCTCCATTCGTGTATTTAACCCACTCACTCCCACTCTACTCCTCCATACTGTGGTTGTCCTTTCCACACTATAAACTTCTTCCGTTTCAAGGATTTAAGGTAAGTAAGTTCTCTCTTCTTCTTCTTCAATACTTATTGCAATAAGGTTGCTGCTCGGTTTTCTTTTACGACTACCATACATGCTTGCATCTATGATGATGGTATGATGAGTGATTTCGCATTGTGGAAGTCGATTGTTGATAGATCTATAGACATTTTGAACTCACGTGAATGCATGTAAGATTGATGTCTTGAGTGGCTGCCAAATAAGTGAATCGACAGTTAGGGTTTGAACATGAATATTTGGGATTTTGATTTTGTGGGTTTCTGGAACAATGTTGTTGTGTTTCTTTTCCGATCTTCTTCTTAGAAACCAAGTTATGAGGCCATTTTTTTTTATGATCACTAAACTATCGCACCTAGCTTCTTAGAATCAAGATTCGAACTTTATCGTTTGATGATGCTTTGGGTGTGTTGTAGTTACATTGTTAGCCTTCAGGAAGGTAGGTTGATAATAAACTAAAGCCACAAGACCTGATTGTGAGCGTTCCTATGATAATTTGTGCATGTATTAGATGGGCAGATACACAACTAGGTACACGGTTGTGTATCTCAACTGTGTTATCCTCCTCCTTGTTTCGGAAGCCCAATGCAAGTCCTATCATTTTCTTTGTGTACTTGACAAACCTACCCTATTTTGAGACCATTGTGATTGATTTAGATGGTCACAAAGACTTGTGCAGTTAAACCAAAGTTTACTAAGAAGAAGAAGACCATCCCTACTAAGAGGAAGAGGGATGGTGCTAGTTCATCCTCATCGACATTCTGCTAGCTATGCAATTGGTCCATCACCTGTTGAATCCCGGGAAGTCTCAATTCCTTTTCTTTTTATTTTTTCTTTTTATCTCTTTATTTCTCATTACGTTCTTGAATGATAAAGACATTGGGGACAATGTCTCAATCTAAGTGTGGGGAAGGGGATACTAAAGAAATTTGATAAGGGTTGTGCTGAATTGTATGAGTCATTCAAAAATTTCCCCTAATTTTTGTTTTTCTCTTTTTGCTTGATAATCGAATTTTGAAATCATGATTGCAAATTACATAGTATTCTAGCAATTAGTGAATGAATTCCTCTAAAAGAGTGTTGTGCATGTCACCCTTGTTTTCTTTGGAACATTGATACTTAGTCAAAGTTATGGGATAAAATCGTTATGAAACTCAAAGATCTTGATAGCCATTTAATCTTTCATGAAAGGGCAAATGAAATGATTCTCTTGGTGATCCTTCTTAGAAGATTTCTTTAAAGTAATAATTTAATGAAAGCATGTTATACTTGAAAAATAAAGGATTGGTTAGTATGGGCAGGCTTTGGTCCCTCAGAAGAGCGAAGTTCGACTCCGCTACTAACAAGTCAAAATAATAAGTTAAGGTAATAGAGGTTCGATGGGGTTCCTTTAAAACTTAGTCACCTAAGGTCGTCTGGCCTAGGATCGGCCGACCGAGGAAATTACCGTAATAAAATGAAATACCATTGTCGAGTCTAATTTTTGAATTCCCATTCCTAATCCGATCTAGACTAGACCCTATGCTCATCTAATGTAGATCATCGACTTGAGTTAGGAATTTCGTTTGATTTTTGGAGTCGCCACCCAACTGTTGTTGGGAAATATTGAATTAAGACTAAAGGAGCGGATTAGTCTTAATTTGGACCACTAGTCGACGTTATTTCCTCTTTTCGTTTTTGTGAAAAGAGGAAAAAGGAAAACCAAAGTTTCTAAGTTCGGAGGCTAACCTATTAAAACTTTACGGTTACCACCTAATCTCCTGAAATTGTTCCTCTTTAGAAATGTGTTTTTATTGTGTTTCTATTACTTTTTATTATGTTTTTTAATTATTTCAAGACAATGATTTTTCATTCATTTTTATGGGTTGACCCGGATGGGTGCCTACGTACCTGCTACTCAGGATCAAACAAGCCGTAGTTCGCTTTTCTGAAAACCTTAAGTTGGTTTGGTGAATTTTAATTTATGAAACCTCTTTTAGTTTATGTTCTTACCATTTTTGGGATTTTTTTCTAAAAAACTTCTAAGCCTAAGCTTTGATTTTATTTTGAAAATGATTTTAGGGAAAAACATCAATTTTGGATTTATTTGAAGAAAAGGATTTTTCTAAGTGCTAAAACTCATTTTTTATGATTCTTTTATAATTTTTGAATTTTTTTATGATTTTTATGATTTTTTTGTTATTTTTGTGATTTTTGGGAATTTTTGTTGATTTTTGTGATTTTCGTGATTTTTGGGAATTTTTGTTGATTTTTGTGATTTTAAGTTTATTATCTATCCTATTTTGACATCTAAAATTTATTATTATTTTCCTAATATTTTTCTTGTTTTATTCTTTTTTATTTTTTATTTTACATTATTAAATCCTAAAAAAAACCTAATTTCTACATTTTTCTATTTATTGAAAATGGAAACAAATAAATAACTAATAACTAAACAAATAACAAAAACCAATAAATAAATAACTAAGCAAATAACAAAAACCAATAAATAAATAATAAATTAATTCGGAACAAATAAATAAACAAAATAAGTAAATTAAATAAAAAAAATCCGACTTACCTGGATCCGAGTCGGTCGCGGGTCGAATCGGGTCGGGTTGGATCAATCGACACGGCGGCGGGGAAGGCTCGTTCACGGCGTTCCGGTGGCCTTTTGCAGCGGGTGAGGTGTCGAATCCTAGCTTCTCGAGGTTGCTGAATCCAATGGTGGCGGTGGTTTGCTCCCAGATCGCCTCCTGGTGGTGGTTCAACTCCGGCCGGTGCTTCGCAGTTTTGGTCTTCTCCGATGCTCTCCAATTTGCACTCTTCCTCACTTTCTCTCAATTCTGATTCGTGCTTTTGCTTCCTCCCCTCCTCCTCTATTTATAGGCACTTGAAACCGAGTTGGATAAGCTCGGATTTCCTCCGATTGAAGCTGATCGGATTTTCGTTAGAAAAACCAACTCTAATTTGTGTCAATCCCTCGATTTGTTGCGATTTGATTCCAATTAGATAATGTTTATCTTATTTATGTTGAAGATCTGTTGGATTTGTGCAAAAAAATCGAATCGAAACGGCCGAAATACGAATTTTTCCTTCCACCGGCGATCTCGGGCTCGAGGTAGGAGACGATCACGCGCCCGGCGCGTACGCTTCCTCCAGCCAATCAGATGCTGCCACGTGTCCTGGGTAAATGAAAAATTCGCGCAAAAACTACTTCCCTCGCATTTCGAACCTGCGACCTCGCACCCGCACCGCGTGACTTAGCCCATGGTCCGGACCAGCTGAGCTAGCCCACTTTCTTGATTTTTCTAATTTCCCAAATTGCATATATGCAATGCGATTTTTCTATTTTTTTGTATTTTTTGAAATTTCCAAATTTTGTAAAAAAAAAATTATTATTTATTATTGCTATTTCTGAAATCATTTTTCAAAATTGATGTGTTTTCCTATTTATTTTTATTTTTTTAGATATTTTTATTATTTATGCTAAATTAGAAAAATTGGAAAAAATTGAAAATTGATTATTATTGATTCCTAGGGCAAAAATAAGGTGTTTACAACCAAAAGGCAAAAGTTGAGAGGGGCTTGTAACTCGAGTAATTAAGCCCATAGGAACGCCCAAATGTGGGTGGA
>JBBMOL010002599.1:0-22862 GCA_037954665.1 Laguncularia racemosa
TTTGCCTAGCTAAGCTAGCCATAGTATGAAGGAATGCCTGGGCAAAGAGGATTTGTTCCAGATAACTTTGTGCCAAGGCATTGTATTATCTTGTGGGTTAAGACAATTATAGCCACTTTTGATTGTGTATTCACCTACGTTTGAGTGGATCCACCGAAGATGGTCAAGGAGTGAGGCATTAGGTTTGAGGGATGGTGAGATATGGATATTTGATCAAAAAGGGTTGTCAGGTAGACACCATGCATTCTTTTCCATTAATGAGCATAACTTTGTAGTTAGGGGTAAGCTATGCTCCTCATCTTCCAGGACCTATGTATTGTGTCCAATAGCTTTATTGGCAGCAAAAATCTGCCCATAACGATATAGCTAAGCCATCGTTAGGTTCCCAACAAAAGCTATTATGTACTACACTCCTTAGCTTAAAGAGTGATGGGCATTCTTGTTGACTAGAAACTTTTCCCTTTTAGTAAAGTGGAATGTGCCTATCCTGGCCATAAACTCCTAGGGCCATCCTTACATGGATGCCATCTATGCTTGATCTGGATAGCCATATTCCATATGTGCAAATTTGGTATCCCTAGGCCCCCACAATTCAATAGCTTGCATATATCATCCCAACGAACCTTGGCCTTAGAGAAAGTGTTAAGTCTTTCGCTCCATAAGAAATTCCTTAATAGCTGATCAATCCTTTTTGTGATTGCTTTAGTGTCGAGTCTAATTTTAAATTTTCCATTCCTAATCTGATCTAGACTAGACCCTATGCTCATCTAATGTAGATCATCGACTTGAGTTAGGAATTTCGTTTGATTTTTGGAGTCGCCACCCAACTGTTGTTGGGAAATATTGAATTAAGACTAAAGGAGCGGATTAGTCTTAATTTGGACCACTAGTCGTCGTTATTTCCTCTTCTCGTTTTTTGAAAAGAGGAAAAGGGAAAACCAGAGTTTCTGAGTCCGAAGGCTAACCTATTAAAACCTTTACGGTTACCACCTAATCTCCTAAAATTGTTCATATTTAGAAATGTGTTTTATTGTGTTTCTATTACTTTTATTATGTTTTTGAATTATTTTAAGAAAAGGATTTTTCACTCATTTTATGGGTTGACCCGAATGGGTGCCTACGTACCTACTATTCAGGATCAAACAAGCTGTAGTTCGCTTTTCTGAAAACTTTAAGTGGGTTTGTGGATTTTAATTTGAAATCTCTTTTGATTTATGTTTTTAACATTTTTGGGATTTTTTTCTAAAAAATCTAAGTCTAAGCTTTAATCTGATTTTTTGAAAATGATTTTTAGGGAAAACATTAGTTTTGGATTTATTTGAGAAAATGATTTTTCTATGTGTTAAAACTCATTTTTTTTCTATTATTTATAATTTTGAATTTTTTTTTTGTAATTTTTATGATTTTTTTATGATTTTTATGATTTTTTATGAGTTTTCATGATTTTTATAATTTTTGAATTTTTGTTAAAAAATTTATCCTAAACTATTATTTATCCCATTTTGAAATCTAAAATTTTATTATTACTTCTTCTAATATTTTTATTATTTATCTACATTTTTTTTGAATTATTATTATTTTTTTTATTTTTCTATTATTTTTCTACATTATTAAATCCTAAAAAAAATTAATTTCTAACATTTTCCTATTTATGGAAATATAAATAAAACATAAACAAATAAATAAATAAATAACCAACAAATTAATAAATAACTAACAAATAATAAATAAAATCGGAATAAAAATAAATAAATAAAATAAATCAATTAATTGGAAAAATCCAGAAAATCCGACTTACTTGGATCCGGGTCGGTGCGCGGGTCGGGTCGGATCAGTCGGGTCGAATCGGTTGAACACGGCGGCGGAGGATGCTCGTTCACGGCGTTCCGGCGATCTTTTGTCACGGGCGAGGTGTCGAAACCTAACTTCTCGAGGGTGCTGAATCCAATGGTGGCAGTGGTTTGCTCCCAGATCGTTTCCTGGTGGTGGTTCAACTCCAGTCAGCAATCGCGATTTTGGGTCTCCTCCGATTTGCACTCCGATTTGCCCTCTTTTCTCACTTTCTCTCAATTGTGATCTGTGTTTTGGCTTCCTCCCTTCGATTCCTATTTATAGGCACTTGAAACCGAGCTGGATAAGCTCGGATTTCCTCCGATCGAAGCTAATCGGATTTTTGGTTAAAAAAAACCAACTCCGATTTGTGTAAATCCTTTGATTTATTGCGATTTGATTCCAATTAGATAATATTTATCTTATTTCTGTTAAAGATCTGTTGGATTGGTGCAAAAAATCGAATCGAAATGGCCAAAATGCGAATTTTCTCTTTCGCTGGCGATCTCGGACCTGAGGTAGAAGACGATCACGCGCCTGGCGCGTGCGCTCCCTCCAGCCAATCGGATGCTGCCACGTGTCCTGGATAAGTGAAAAAATTGCAAAACGCGGAAACTGCTCCTCCCGCGATTCGAACCCGCGACCGAGCCCCCCTCGCGCGCGCCTTAGCCCGTGGTCCGGACCAGCTGGGCTAGCCCACTTTCCCGATTTTTCTAATTTCGCAAATTGTATATATGCAATGCGATTTTTTTATTTTTTTTTTGTATTTTTTGAAATTTCAAAAATTTGTAAAAATATTATTATTATTTAATATTTCCATTTCTGAAATCATTTTCAAAATTGATGTTTTTTCCTATTTATTTTTATTTTTTTCCTATTTTTAATTATTTATGCTAAATTAGGGAAAAATTGGAAAAAATTGAAATTGATTATTATTCATTCTTAGGGCAAAAATGGGGTGTTTACAGCTGCCCCTCTTTGTAGTAAAGTTTGAAAAACTTAACTACAAAGACAAAAAAGACGCCATTTTTTGCCTCTTGAATAGATTTTTGGTAGGAAAATGATCCTAACAATTTAAAGTAATGTTCATTCTCCAAAAAGTGCTTTATGGGCTGACTAATTGGCGATAAGAAACACCTCAAGCATTGTGTGGAAGAAATGATGATAGGAAGCGTCTTATCAGACTAGCAACCTTGGAAAGAAAATTTACTTAGGAAGCGCCCTTACGAGCTGGCTACCTATCAACAGAAGCGTCTTGTTAGACTAGCAATGTTTGGAAGAATATTTCCGAAAAGTGCCTCAAGAGCTGACTAATTGGGAGAATCTAGGAAAGTGCCCCTCGTGGGCTAACTAACCTTAAGATAGATTTTTAGGAAAGTGCCCATCTTGGGCTGACTAACCTATGATAGATTTTTTAGAAAGTGCCCATCTTGGGCCGACTAACCTATGATAGAGTTGTTTCAAAAAGTGCCCTTATGAGCTAACCTTGAGAACAACCTTGGTATACCTAGGAAATGTTTGAAAGCCCTAGCTATTTAGATTTTTGAAGTGCCTCTTGGCGACTAACCTAAGATAGAATTGATTGAACTGTCTCAAAAAGTGCCCTTATGAGCTAACCTTGAGAAAGATTTTTAGGAAAAGTGCCCATCTTGGGCTGACTAACCTAGGATAGAATTGATTGAACTGTCTCAAAAAGTGCCCTTATGAGCTGACCTTGAGAACAGATTTTTTAGGAAAGTGCCCATCTTGGGCTGACTAACCTATGATAAATTGAGTTGAACTCTCAAAAAGTGCCCTTATGAGCTGACCTTGAGAACAGATTTTTAGGAAAGTGCCCATTTGGGCTGACTAACCTTGATAAATTGATTGAACTGTCTCAAAAAGTGCCCTTATGAGCTGACCTTGAGAACAGATTTTTAGGAAAGTGCCCATCTTGGGCTGACTAACCTAGGATAGATTGATCTCAAAAAGTGCCTTATGAGCTGACCTTGAGAACAACTTTTTAGGAAAGTGCCCATTTGGGCACTATAGAGATGCTCAAAGTGCCTTTTTTAGAATCCTTTGGGATAACTAATTGATATCTCAAAAAGGTCCCCCCTATGGACTAACCTTAAGAGATCTAGGGAAGTGCCTCTTTTTGGGCTGACTACCCTATTAAAGGGAATGTTTAGACAAGTGCTCAACTATGGGTTGACTCATCTTATACTTTTGAATATGTTTCTACGGACTGAGCTAAATGATGTGATACTTTTCATGATAGTTATTGTTATTATTATTATTTTATTTTTTCAATATGCTTGCCAGTTTATCGTGGATAGCAACCAAACAACCGAACCTTCGTGCTGGTTACTTCTACTTCACTTTTTCTTATCTTGACACAGGGTTGAAAATCTTGATGTTCTTCCTTTCTTATGCGCAAGGCTCTTTTGACGGTAACGTTATCCTACTAATGCACTAAGTTCTAATGCTCAAAAGTAGATAGAATTATATTACCAAATACATTGAGATTCATTATCATTTTAGTGTTTATCTTTCATTGGCGAAGTGGTGGGTAATGTGTTTAGGAGTATTTGTTATGGTGCGAATTGATTTGGATTATTGACCATTCAGGGATATTAACTTTGCTTGTAAAAAGTAAAAACTCAACTCAACGAAATTTGTATCGAACATTGGCTTTCATAAACATTGGCAAAATTTCAATTCCCTTGCCTAAGGATAGTACATCTTTACAACATCTGTGTTAATGGGGTCTCTCAATTCCGGACCATCCATCTGAGTTAATATCAAAGCACCTCCTGACAGAACCTTTTTCACTACATAAGGGCCTTCGTAATTTGGGGTGAATTTTCCTCTGGAGTCTTGGGCATTCGGGAGAACCTTCCTTAACACTAGATCCCCCTCTTTGAAGTATCGAGGTCTCATCTTCTTGTTAAATGCTCGGGCCATTCTTTGTTAGTAACACTGGCCATGACATAGTGCGGTAAGCTTCTTTCATCAATCAGATTCAGCTGATCAAGCCTCTTCTTTACCCAATCTGATTCAGTTAGCTGAGTTTCCGACAGGATTCTGAATGATGGTATTTCAACTTCAACCGGTAGCACTGCTTCAGTACCATATACCAATGAGTAAGGGATAGCTCCCGTAGATGTTCTTATTGAAGTCCTATAAGCCATGAGAGCAAACAGTAGCATTTCGTGCCAATCTTTGTAAGTTGTTGTCATTTTCTCGATGATCTTTTTGATATTTTTGTTAGCTGCTTCTACTGCCCCGTTCATTTGAGGTTGGTAGGGAGTTGAATTTCTGTGGTTTATGTGGAATTGTTGACATAAACTCGTCATCGATTTGTTGTTAAGATTGGTACCATTGTCGGTGATGATGGACTTAGGAACTCCATATCGGGCTATTATGTCCCTTTTTAAGAAGCGGACTATTACCCCTTTTGTGACATTGGTATATGATGAAGCTTCGACCCATTTGGTGAAGTAATCAATCGCTACCAGTATAAATCTGTGGCCATTAGATGCTGTCGGAGTGATCGAGCCTATTATGTCGATTCCCCACATGGAGAAAGGCCATGGTGCTGATAACAAGTGTAGCTCGTTGGGCGGAGCATTTATCCGGTTTGCGTAGACTTGACACAGATGACAGTGCTTGACATATTTTATGCAATCTGATTCCATGGTCAACCAATAATATCCTAACCTCATGATTTTTCGGGCCAACATGTAGCCATTCATATGAGGTCCACATACTCCCTCATGTGCTTCTTTCATCAGTTCGCATGCTTCATTTTTGTCCACACATCTCAACAAGGTGGTATCAATGATCTTTGTAAGTAGGACCCACTTAATAGGAAATGGCTTGCTAACCTTCTGAGTGTTCTTTGGTCATTCTTGCTAGCCATTTCAGGGTATTTACTTTCTTGGAGAAAGTTTTGATGTCGTGATACAGGGCTTGTCATCTTGTATTTTTCAATGGTTAAACATAGGCGGGCCGACTTTCGATGTCTATTTTCATCGGTTGAACTTCGGCTCCCCCTGTTATCTGGATCATAGATGCTAGTGTGGCTATGCATCTGCAACTGATTCTGAGTTCTCGGATGTATGTGAAAGTGATTGCCTTGAATTCTTCAATTAGCTCTATCAAGTGTTGATGATACGGTACCAGTTTGGGTTTTTAGTCTTGTACTCCCCTCTTGTCTGTAGTATGATGAGCGACGAATCTCCATATACTTCTAATTCGCGGATTTCCCATTTGGCAGGCCATTTTGAGGCCAAGAATACATGCTTCATATTCTGCGATATTATTGGTATAGGGAAATGTAAGTCTCGTCGCTGCAGGGAATTGAGTGCCGTCTGGGATATCAATACTGCCCCAACCCCAAAACCGAATACATTGGCAACTCCATCAAAAAACAGTTTCCATTTCGGTTCTGCTCTATCCCAAAGTCTTCTACCGGCCTATCTTCTACTTCAATATATTCTCATCCGAAATTGGGCCTGTAGTTCTTGGGAATCTGTCTCGACAGGGTGTTCCGCCAATTGATCGGCTAAGGTTTGCCCTTTCATCGAGTTCTGATTTACGTATGTGATGTCGAACTCAGATAGGAGCATTTGCCACTTAGAGATTCTCCCTATCAAGGTGGTTTCTCTGCCAAGTATTTCAAGGGATCATGTCTTGTCAGCAGTTCAATATGGTAGTAAAGGGTGTATTGCCTTAGTCGATGCATGACCCAGATTAAAGCACAACACGTCTTCTCCACCTCTAGTACCTCTGTTCCCCATCTGTGAACTTCTTGCTCAGATAATATATGGAACGCTCTCTTCCCTCGTCATCTTTCTGCCCCAGCACACATCCCATAGATTCAGGGATATAGTGAGGTATAAAAATAAGGGCTTTCCTTTTTTGGGACTATCAAGACCAGAGGTTTTGTAAGATAGTCTTTGATTGTTTTGAATGCCTCTTCGCATTCGTCGTCCCATTCTATTGTGGCGTTCTTCTTCAACAGACGGAATAATGGCCGGCATTTGTCGGTGAGCTATGGATAAAACGAGCTATATAATTTAATCTTCCTAGCAAGCTTCTCACTTCTTTAACGGATCGTAGGGAAGGTAATTCTAATATGGACTTTACCTTGTCAGGGTCGATTTCAATGCCCTCTGGCTTATGACAAACCCTAATAATTTCTCCGTTGTGACCCCAAAGTACATTTTTCTGGGTTTAACTTGAGCTGAAATTTTCTCAGTCGTTTAAACAATTTTCTCAAGATATCTATATGGCTTTCTCCTTCTTTGGATTTGGTATCATGTCGTCGACATATACTTCAACCTCTTGATGCATCATTCGTGAAGTATAGCGACCATGGCTCTTGATACGTTGCCCCGGCGTTTTTCAAACCGAAGGGCATGACTTTGTAACAGAAAGTTCCCCATGTTGTGATGAAAGTCGTTTTGGTTTTGTCTTCCTCAGCCATTTTTATTTGGTTATATCCTGAGAAACCGTCCATGAATGAGAAGAGATGGTTTCCGTAGTGTTGTCTACTAGAACATCAATGTGAGGTAAGGGGAAGTTATCATTTGGTGTGCTTGATTTAAGTCCCGAAAGTCTACGCATACGCGTACTTTTCCGTTCTTTTTCATGACGGGGACTATATTTGCTACCCATTCTGGGTAGTCGGATACTTCAATGAACCCTACTTCTAGCAGTTTCTTGACTTCTTCTTTGATTTTTAGTAAGATGTCAGGCCTAAATCTTCTCATTTTTGTTTTTTAGGTTTGACATCTTCCCTTGTGGGAAGCCTGTGAACTACTATTGACTGAGTCTAGCCCTGACATGTCACCATATGACCAGGCAAACACATATGCATATTCCGTTAATAGCTCGGTTATCTCACTTTTTGCTCGGCACTCAAACTGGTCCCGATTCTAAGGTTCTTAGGGTTTTCCATGCTTCTAGATTTATTGTCTCCACAGGCTTGTTGATCGAGATTCCGCTTTGTTCATGTTTTAGCCAATTTTCTTGTATTATTTCGTGGTCTAAGATATCACCTTCAACAACTGACCCAACAGCGTTGGAAACGATATCAGCGTTTTTACTTTCTACCTACACGAAATATCCCTGATGTTTGATGGTAGGTGATCTGAATAACATGAAAGTGAAAGCATATATATAAGAAGAAAACAAACTACAATTGAATTTGACAAATAGTCTCAATAAAATTTGTTTAATAATTTTTCTCTACTTTTGAGCTAACCTAGCGCTACTGATAGGATAACAAAACCAATTGTTCAGAGCCGGATGCTGTTTGGACGTGCGGGGGTTGATTTCCCTTTGCTGTCGTCCTCTTTGTTTATCCGAGGCTCTTGAATGATGTTTGCCTTTCAGAAAGATTGTTGGAGAGGTAGGATGCACATTGGGTGTGATCAACTTCCCCCTTATTCTGCCTCTGACACCTTTTGTTTGGCTTCTTCTGCGGCGTAGGAATGTACCCCAGTCCAAACGTCCTATGCTGCCCCTCTTTAAACTGATGGCCCTCCTTGCTGGTTACCATGTTCACTGCATTGAAAATTTGCAACCCAGGTCTTCTGAACCCTCTTCCCCAATATAAGGTATGGCAGTCTCTCTGTATATGGCATAATCCTGCTCGCCCAGTACCGTGACTATCTGCCCGCTTGTAATGAACTTGACCCTTTGGTGAAGACTAGAGGGGATGGCTCCAGCAGCATGTATCCAGGGTCGTCCCAAAAGCAAGTTAAAAGACCTTGGGATGTCGAGGACCTGGAAAGTGATATAGAATACTTGTGGACCAATTTCTACTGGTAGGTTCACTTCCCCCACTATGTCTCTTTTTGATCCGTCGAAAGCTCTGACCACCGTGGAGCTAGGTCTTATGTTGCTTGGATCGATCCCCAACAAGTTGAGCGTTGCCAATGGGCAAATGTTGAGGGATGATCTGTTGTCGATGAGTACCTGGGAGACAATGGTGTCATTGCACCTGACCACTATGAATAATGGTTTGGTATGTTGGTCTCCCTCTTCTCCTAGTTCTTCCAGAGAGAAGGCTATCTGGTCCATTGTGAAGATGGAGTCCGCCACGTGACCTATCTTGTCTATAGCGATACCTTCCGAGACCTGAATCTTTTTCAGCACTTTAAAGAGTGCTTCCCTGTGGGGCTCGGATGTTGTGAGAAGGCCCATGAGTGATATTTGTGCCGAAACTTTTTTTAATTGTTCCATGATCTTGTATTCACTGGCCTTGACCATCTTTGTAAATGCAACAAGTCCCCTTCCTCTTCTTCTCCTTTCTCCACATTAGGTTCTTCAGTTGGGCTTTTATACTTTGGATCGTATAATCTCCCAGAGCGGGTAATGCCTCCCACTATAGGAGGTTGCTCTTGTTCGAGGGCCCGATAGTCGAACGGTGCAGCCTTGTAATTCTTTGCCGGTATCGAGACATTAAATACATATCTTTTTCTTGGGATTTGTACCTCAGTTGATTGTCCCTCATAGCACTGTATAACCCTAGGCTTTGGATGAGAATTGATCATGTTGATAGTCTTCCCCTCTTCCTTTGACATGTTGTCTTCTTTCTCAAATTCTGGTCCCCATCCACTAGGCGGCCCCTGCTCGGTCGGGATATAAGAATAGTTTACCAAATACAGAAATCTCCCATGTGATTCTCCCAAAGTGCCAACCGTTGGGTCTCCGGCTAACCACCTTCTTTTAATGTGTGCTTTTGGTGTTTCTTCTGGAGCTTGGTGGGATTGCTTCTTCTATTGCTCCGTCGGATTCTGCTTAGGGGCTTCTTTGGGGATCGACTCCTCAGATGTGATCATATTAATGGCGGGCTTATGATTGGGCAGTGGATTGGTGTTGACATTGGGTGCTGGGGCGTTCACGAAATCCAGCTGTATGATTCCTGCATCAATTAAGTCTTGGATTTTGTGCCGGAGCCTCCAGCACCTATCTGTAGAATGCCCCTCCTGACCCCTATGGTAGTCACATTTGAGGTTTGAGTCGAAGTTCTTGGGCCTGTACCGGTCATTGGGGAGCTCAAAACTGATCAAGTTGTCTGCCCTCAACCAAGCAAAGACCTGACTGAGCGATACAGGAATTAGAGTGAACTGCCTTGGGGCCCTGGCGGCCTGGGCGTGACCTGTCGTGGGTTGTTGGGCTGGGATATTCGTGGTCTGGAATGTCATACAAGTCCCAGATTTTTCTGCCTTACCGGAGTGGACTGTGCTGACAGTGGACTCTTTCGCTCTGTTTCCTCCTAAAGGCCTTTGTGTCGGTGTGACCCTAGGAGGCTCCATTGTTTGGAGTCTACCGGTGGTGATGGCATTCTCAATCCTGCATCCCGCAGCCACTACCTCTGCAAAACTGGATGAGGTCTGGCTACCAGGTGTGAAAAGTAGGTCTTGTCCAGGGTATTGACAAATATGGATGTCAATTCCTTTTTTGATATCGGGGTTGCTACCCTGGCGGCCTGAGCTCTCTAGCGCTGAGCATGCTCCTTAAACGGCTCAGCATGTCTCTTCCGGAGACTCCCCAGGTCGATTACGGATGGGGCGACTTCAATATTGAACTTATATTGGTCATAAAATGCCCGGGCTAACCTCTCCCATGTGTTAACAATGTTGAAGTCCAGGTGGGCATACCAGACTAGTGCAAGGCCTGTGAGGCTGTCTTGGAATGTCTGGAGCATGAGTTGGTCGTATTAAGCATACTTGCTCATTTTCCGGGCATATAGCCTGGTATGTATTTTGGGGCAGCCGGTCCCGGCATACTTTTCAAACTCTGGGGTCTTGAACTTTTCAAGGTATATCTCTTCCCTGTATGCTGGCAGATTGGTGATTCCGGCCTGTTCAAAACCATCAGGGCCTTCAATGGTTTTCATCTTGTCATGGAGCTGCTGGAAGAGTCGCTTCTCCATCTCCTTCTGCCTTTCTTCCATTTCCCTTTTCAGGTCGTCAGAGGTTGGCCCCTGGTTGACCTTTGTCCATATTCAAAGGCCGGGTTAAGGTGGGAATTGATCTCTTCATATTCCGAAGGCTGTCCCTCCAGTGCTTTTCCCTTTTTGGCCCTTGAATACTCTTCCTGGGTTGGCTGAGTGTTGCGCAGGAGGCCGATGCTTTCAGTTAAGATGTGAACCTGGGCAGCCAGTTGTTGGACTGTTTGTTCTAGGGACATGATCCTAGAGTCCGAGGCAGCTTCAGCATTAGCGTTGTTGCGGTTGTCGCTACTGTTGGCCATTATTGTTCTTGAGCGCGTGAGAACTGGACTTCTAGGAGGATTCGGTTGCTTGGAAGCTATTTTGATACCTGGACGCGCATTTTGTTTTTGTTGTTAGAGTGTAATGTATGCAAAATGATATGCATGTGTCACGCGGATGCTAAAAATAAAAGGGTTGACAACTGATTGACAATATAATATTGAAACTTTACTTTTATTCATATTGAAAATTTTGGAGTTCGATAATCAAAATAAAATATTACAAATAATGATCTATTTCCTAGCTTTTTTAGTCTTCTGTTATGGAGGCTTAGACTTCTCATTGATGACAGCTTCTAATTCTTTGACTTTGGCTTGGGTCTTCTCCAATTGTGCTTCCAAGGCCTTGTTCCTTTGGTCGGATTCTTTGAAACGTCCCTTCCAGATGTCTTTCTTATGATCTGCAGCTTCAAAATATACTTCCATACGGGCCTTGACTTGCTCCAGGTAGATTTCTGTCTCTGGGTTGATCTTGTCTGGTCTTAGTTGAGTGACGTCTGGAACCCGATATGCTCTTTCCCCTGTCTGGTATAGCTAGCGGATTACAAACTCTCTGGTGGCTCAGTGTTTTCCCACTTCACCATCTAACTCCCCGAGGTCCACATTCGGGCTTTCAATTCTAGCTTCCCAAAGTGCTTTGACCTCTGCCAGCTTAGCAAACTTCTCGGCTACCAACGGGTTCGGATCTTGGTATTCAAAGGTGACTGCTTCCAGCGAGGGCCGATAAACTATATCTTGGATGGTACCAAACTAGCGGACCACTGAGTTGGGGTAATATCCAACACATCCGCTGATTCCGATTAAAGGTACTGCTTGGAAGTTTCTGTAGGTCAAGATGATTTTGTTACAGCAACTCCACCTGGCTGTCCACAGAATATCCTCAGCACTGAAACTTCTAAGTACCTCTACCCAACTGTGGCCGGTAAGGTCGTCGGGCAACTTCACCTTTTCTATACATGAGTTTACGAGATCTACCTGCTGGGCTAAGGTTTTTCGGACCATGTTCAACCCGAAGCATTTAAGGTGGCTTACAAACCATATCAGCAAAAGATTGAGGCTTGAGCGAAGGATCCCATGGCCTTTCTTCTTGAGGAAATTCAAGTTCCGGATCTGTTCAGCCAGTAGAGTCGGGATGTAAGATCTTCCCTCCAGAAATTGGGTCACCAGCTCTGCGACCCAATAGTGAATACAGTATGGTGGCGAAGGCTGTCAAGATGAAAGCGTTCACCTTTCTCTGTCTGTAAGTTTTGGGGTCCTCACATAGTATATCCTTCCTATCCCCATTGTCCTCTCGGGCGATGAACCAGGCTTCCAAATCATCCATTCGTATGCAATATCCATTACAGTCTGCTAAGGCTTTGTTGACTACTGTTTTACGGATGCCTAATAATCTACTGAAGGTACCAGCTGGCCCGGCCTCGAGGTCTGGCATATAGATTTGATCGGTTAGTGCTGGAGCCTATAGCAACTGGGTGTACTCCTCCAGGGTAAGGGTGATTTCATGTGGCCCGATAAAGAAAGCAGCGGGCTCGATTTCCCATAATTAGAGCATGGCCTGGACTAAAGGCAAATTCACCTCTATCTTTGTCAGTGAGAGGACAGGGCCGATCTTTTGCTGGATGAAGACCTGGTCCTCTGGGTTGTACAAGGTAAACCAATGGTCCAGTACCAATTTTGGGTCCAAAGGTTTGTACACCCGAATTTCTTTGCGGAGGAGACGGTCGATTGCGGTGCTAACCATCTATTTACAATAAGAAATTGCCTAATTACAAACAGAACTATGAAAACATTACAGGGAAATAAATTTGAACTCCATGAACAAAATAACAAACCATTACATTGTCATCAATTGTCAACCCCTTATGATGTTATGTATGCAAGTAGGTTGGTTCTAACTGGTTCCCGAGCTCTATGGCCTCCCGCATTCTCAAAGAAATGGATTTCAGGCCATATCAAAGCATAGGGTGGGGTAGCCTAATCGGTCCCGAACGGTGAATCAACTCACTTCGCCCGAAACCTACACAATGGCTCCCCGTCTTAGGTTTCTAGGACGGTCCAGGTTCGACCGCATCTACTCACACACACATATGCATGCAAACCCCCATAGCAAAGAAACTAGAATCTAACTAATTCCTGAAAAGTTAGTAACAAAATAATAATTGAAGCACATTTAAAGAGAACCATTCGAAGATTTAGGTGGCTTAGCCTACTGGCATGGGTTGCCATCCTGTCGAGTCTAATTTTGAATTTTTCCATTCCTAATCCGATCTAGACTAGACCCTATGCTCATCTAATGTAGATCCTCGACTTGAGTTAGGAATTTCGTTTGATTTTTCGAGTCGCCACCCAACTGTTGTTAGGAAATATTGAATTAAGACTAAAAGAGTGGATTAGTCTTAATTTGGACCACTAGTCGTCGTTATTTCCTCTTCTCGTTTTTTGAAAAGAGGAAAAGGGAAAACCAGAGTTTCTGAGTTCGGAGACTAACCTATTAAAACCTTTACGGTTACCACCTAATCTCCTAAAATTGTTCCTATTTAGAAATGTGTTTTATTGTGTTTTTGTTACTTTTATTATGTTTTTGAATTATTTTAAGAAAAGGATTTTTCATTCATTTTATGGGTTAACCCGAATGGGTGCCTACGTACCTGCTATTCATGATCAAACAAGCCGTAGTTCGCTTTTCTGAAAACTTTAAGTGGGTTTGTGGATTTTAATTTTGAAATCTCTTTTGATTTATGTTTTTAACATTTTTGGGATTTTTTTCTAAAAAATCTAAGTCTAAGCTTTAATCTGATTTTTTGAAAATGATTTTTAGGGAAAACATCAGTTTTGGATTTATTTGAGAAAATGATTTTTCTAAGTGTTAAAACTCATTTTTTTCTATTATTATAATTTTTGAATTTTTATTAATTTTTTTTTTGTAATTTTTATGATTTTTTATGAGTTTTCATGATTTTTATAATTTTTTTATTATTTATGATTTTTATAATTTTTGAATTTTTGTTAAAAATTTTATCCTAAACTATTATTTATCCCATTTTGAAATCTAAAATTTTATTATTACTTCTTCTAATATTTTTATTATTTATCTACTTTTTTTTTTGAATTTTTATTTTTTTTATTTTTATATTATTTTTCTACATTATTAAATCCTAAAAAAATCTAATTTCTAACATTTTCCTATTTATGGAAATATAAATAAAACATAAACAAATAAATAAATAAATAACCAACAAATTAATAAATAACTAACAAATAATAAATAAAATCGGAATAAAAATAAATAAATAAAATAAATTAATTAATTGGAAAAATCCGGAAAATCCGACTTACCTAGATCTAGGTCAGTGCGCGGGTCGGGTCGGACACGGCGGCGGATGATGCTCGTTCACGGCGTTCTGACGGTCTTTTGTCACGGGCGATGTGTCGAATCCTAGCTTCTCGAGGGTGCTGAATCCAATGGTGGCGGTGGTTTGCTCCCAGATCGTCTCCTGGTGGTGGTTCAACTCTGGTCAGTAATCGCGATTTTGGGTCTCCTCCAATTTGCCCTCTTTTCTCACTTTCTCTCAATTGTGATCTGTGTTTTGGCTTCCTCCCTTCGATTCCTATTTATAGGCACTTGAAATCGAGCTGGATAAGCTCGGATTTCATCCGATCAAAGCTAATCGGATTTTCGGTTAAAAAAAACCAACTCCGATTTGTGTAAATCCTTTGATTTGTTGCGATTTGATTCCAATTAGATAATGTTTATCTTATTTCTGTTAAAGATCTGTTGGATTTGTGCAAAAAAATCGAATCGAAACGGCCAAAATGCGAATTTTCTCTTCCGCCGGCGATCTCGGACCCGAGGTAGAAGACAATCACGCACTCGGCGCGTGCGCTCCCTCCAGGCAATCGAATGTTGCCACGTGTCCTGGATAAGTGAAAAAATTGCAAAACGCGGAAACTGCTCCTCCCGCGATGTGAACCCGCAACCGAGCCCCCCTCGCGCGTGCCTTAGCCCGTGGTCCGGACCAGCTGGGCTAGCCCACTTTCCTGATTTTTCTAATTTCGCAAATTGCATATATGCAATGCGATTTTTTTTTTGTATTTTTTGAAATTTCAAAAATTTATAAAAATTATTTATTATTTAATATTGCCATTTCTGAAATCATTTTTCAAAATTGATGTTTTTTCCTATTTATTTTTATTTTTTTGAATATTTTTAATTATTTATGCTAAATTAGGGAAAAATTGGAAAAAATTGAAAATTGATTATTATTGATTATTATTCATTCTTAGGGCAAAAATGGGGTGTTTACATTTAGGAAGCAAAAAGATGGAGCTCTAGAAAGTTTGCATAGTGAATAAGACTGATTTGATTAGCTATAGCCTCCTTGCGTAGGATAAAAATTTTGAGGTCCAAGAATTGATACAAGCTATAATTCTTTTTAGGAGAGCATCATAGTCGGTCTTTCTGAGCTTTGTGGAAAGTAGTGGGACTCTTAGATAGCGCACTAGTAAGTGGCCTTCCTTAAATTGGGTGGAATGAAGGATCTCCTCGTTGTCTCTCGAAGGGACATGAGAGAAAAAGATACTACTTTTACTATTGTTGGCTTTCAATCCAGAGATGAGATGGAAATGTTGTAATGTATTCTAGATCAATGACACTGATTTTGCATTTCCTTTAGAAAAAAATAAGTAGATCATCTACAAAACACAAGTGAGTTAGCATTTTAATTTGGCATCTCTAGTAAAGAGAAAACTGAAGATCGAAGTAAGTCTCTTCAATAAAGTAAAGGGGACTTCCATGCTTATTACAAATAGATAAGGGGATATGGGGTCTCCCTATCTAAGGCCTTGCTTACTTGCGAAGTAACCTCTTAATTCACCATTGATGTTAATAGAGAATTTTGGGGTAGATATGCATTATGCAATGAGTGTGCAGATGTGTGGGGGAAATTGCTTAGCTTTGAGACTCTCCAAAATGAAGTCTCAACTTATAGTGTCATAAGCTTTCTGTAAATCTACCTTTAAGGTACATTGTGGTGCTCCTCTTTGTGTATGATAACCAGCTAACAATTCTTGGGCTATCAAGATGTTGTTGGTGATTTTCTGCTCGAGGATGAAAGCTGCTTGCTCTCTTCCAATCAACGAAGGTAAGACCTTCTTGATTCATGTTACAATGACCTTTGATATGGCCTTATGAAGAACGTTGCAACACGTAATAGGACGAAATTGTCCTAGAGTGGAGGGATTAATCACCTTCAAAAGTAAGGAGATAATGGTAGCATTTACCTCCTTTAGCAGGAGCCTTAATGTTAGGAATTATGAGGCCATTGCAATCATGTCATTCCCAATAATGTCCTACGCTTTCTTGAAGAATTTAGTAAAGTAACCTTTTGGACATAATGCTTTCCCATTAGCTTGCGAGAGGAAACCCCATTTGATCTTTTCCATAGTAAATGGTGCATTCAGTTCCTCCTTATATTATTCACTTAGTTTCTAGGTCACCAAATTGCTAATTTCCTCAGGATAGGGCTGTCAATTTAAGCTATCATAGAGCTGTTTGAAGTGGGAAATCACTAAATCTTTTACCTCCTCGGCTCTTATTACCTCACTTCCATCATCCTTTAATAGCCACTATAGGGAGCTTTTATTGTGGAGATTCTTCATGGGTTTGTGAAAATAGGAGGTATTTTTATCCCCTAACTTCAGCCATTTAGCTCTTGACTCTTGTTTAAAGAAACTCTCCTTTGCCCTTTTGAGTAAGTAACACTCCTCAAAAGCCATCTTTTCCTCCTCCAACTGTGACGCATCTCCACTACTTTATATGGATGCTCATAGCTATAACAAATTATTTTTTGCCTCTTGAACCCGACTTGAAAGCTGGGAATATTCATTTTGGTTGATGTTTCTTAGGCCTACTTTGAGCAATTTGAGTTTCCTAAAAACTTGAAACATTCATTAAACCATAACTCAAAGTGTGGGCCACTATGTCTTTGAAGCTCTTATGTTCAGTCTAGAAATTGAAGAACTTAAATGGTGTTTTCCTACTTACTGAATTGAAGTCCATATATGTGATGACAAGGAAGTGATCCGAGAGCAAAGGGGGATCGAATTTCACTTAGGTTCTAAGGAAAGCATTCAACCAATAGTGGTTGATTAGAACTCTACCTAGTTTCCTTAGAATTGGATTCCGTTCTTACCTATTAGTCTAGGTGAAAAGGTCCCCAAATTTCTTAGATCTTCTAGTTTAGCCGCTATAAGGCATTCTTGAAACTCTACCATAGTTGAGGTTAAATTTGTTGTTCCTCCAACCTTTTCCAAAGAGGCCTTAGTTGTGTTGAAGTCGCCTAGAACTAACTATGGTTTCTTGATTAGGTCTAAGGTGAAAGTCTCAATGTTGGCCCAAAGGGATCTTCTTTTCGTGTCATTATTAGAACCATAAACAAATGTAACACATTAGGTGCAATTTATTCTACAGTAGGTGGCTTCACACTATATGAATTGTTTGTGTCCCACCTTAACTCAAATGTCCCATTCTCTTGGATACCAACTAGCCACATACGCTTCCTAGCTATTGAATTGATGTGCACTTGCTAACACGACCCCCAAGTATTTTTTATACCTTCTTCATTTGATGGATTAACCTTCATTTCAACTTTCAAGGATTCCTAAAAACCCAATTTGTGGTTCTTCACAAACTCTCCTAACCTTCATTACCTTAATGGGTTCATTAAACCCCCTAATATTCCATAATGCAATATTCATGGTGTTTATTCAGCGAATTCCTTTACACCTAGGTGAAGGTTCTATGCCTCTTTCGCTACTGCTTCTTTCTTCGACTAGAGGAGCTTGAGCTAGAGCTCTTGTTGCTTTTTATTTTACTCCTCAATTATGGAATCATTCGCACTAAAAGCTTGTTTAGTGAGGTATTTTCATACTCCTCTACTTCATCCTCCTTGTCACTACCAGGTTGAGCTGGTTGCTTGACATTTGCTTGCGCATCCATCATCAGGACTATGGTTTCAGGCATGCATGATGTGGTGGATTAGGTCTATTGACTCATTTGTAGTGCATAGGTGAGGCCTAGACCTTCACCATTCTATTCCTCACTCTCTCGCTTCCTTATTAACTCCTGCTTACCCTTAATCTCCATTTCACCAAGCAGGAGTTCACCTTCTTTTGCACCCTCATTTTCCTGTTTAGCTTGGACTATTGTGCCCTTGCTAGCCTCCAATTCCTTTAGATTATGAGGAGAACCAGGGATGTTGGAATTGCCATCTTTTTGTGTCTTTGCTTTCTTCTTCCCTTGCTCCCTGGATTTACTGGTACTCACTAGTCCTTTTAGAACTCACATTTTCCTCTTTAGCATTAGCCTTCTGGTCTTCATTGCAGACATGGCCAAACACCTTACACTGACCACACTTAGAAGGTAGCCATTGGTATTCAATATAGACAATGGCAAGGGTTTCATTTGGTTTCTTCAATTCCACTTGGGTAATCAGCTCATCTCGCGCATCAATCTCCACTAGGACACGGGCTTGATTAGCACATTTTCCGGTGGCCATGAGAGTGTCAACCTTGATCAGAGAGTCCGCGCCACTAATTATGTGACTAACTCCTTTAGCAGTCAACTATTTACATGGGATATGATTGAACATTGCCCATATCGATACATGGGTAGGCTTGGGTCTGTCTAACGACATCCCCTTTCTTCCATTTTGTAGTATGAGCAAGAGTTGAGTGAAGTACCATTTTTTTTCCAAGCTAGGCGTTAGGTCTAATCCTATTGCAAACCGAAAATAGAAAAATCCATCTTTGTTAGCTAGCATGTCTAGGATGCCCTGCTCTTTCCATAGTCCAAATGTTGTTGTCTAAACTAAAGAGAAGGGCATTTTCCTTCTAAGGAAGTAACCTACCAATGTAGACATCCAGTAGGTTGCTCCTTCATCTTCAATGGCTTGCGAGATCTTGACTCTTGGGACATTACCTTTCTTGATCAAAGGGACAAGATGGAGGTTTAAATCTAGTTCGGTAGTGGGAACCTTGGGTGCGCACATGTTGGCATACAACTTAAGTTTGGTTGGGTTACCATTTAGGTTGTTTTCTTTGAAGGGTGGTTTCTGCCTTCAATGTTTTCCAAGAGTGTGTAGACTTCTTTTAAGGTAGGTTTTCCTAAAAGGGATAGGCTACCATTATAGTGCACAACTGGAAAAGGATTTTTAGCCGGAACAAGGTTTTTAAAGTTGACTTTTTGCTTTTGGAAGTTGCTCAAAGGGGTCTTGTCCTTGTGTGTACAAGGCTTCAAGTTTCCCCTTTCAGCTAAAGTCTGCATGCTGCTTTGCAAGTGAACAAAATCATCTTTTACTTTTTAACCTATTTAGGTTGGTGGGGAAACCACCTCGGGAACAATACCTTAGTCTTTACTACTTAGTTTCTTAAGGAAGTTTAAGGGGAAGTGATCCCCCAAGGTTGTTCGGTGGCTAATTGAGGCCTTCTTTGTCACGTCCGAACACTTTATAATTCCACTACTATATGGAGGAAAGGTGGACAAGGTTGGGAAATTGTTGATAAAGTGAAGTGAAGGAGGTTAAAGGGGGAAGGGAAGTCGTGTTTGGTATTTACCTAAGAGAAGTGGTCTTGTAAGGTGGTCGGGAATCTAAGTTAGAGAGAAGGGAGAGAATTTTCTCTCTCTACATCATCATTTCAACAAAATGCATGTTTTCTCTAAAATACTTCAATTTTTTCAGTGGGTGAGTGAGATATAAGATTCCTACCTGAATCCATTCTCTAACAATTATAGGGAATTTATTGTGTGCTAATATGAAAACTAGATGGATAGTAAACAACTAACAGTAAAGAAAAATGATCCCCTAAGGTGGTTGTCGAGTCTAATTTTTGAACTTCCCAATCCTAATCCGATCTAGACTAAACCCTATGCTCATCTAATGTAGATCCTCGACTTAAATTAGGAATTTCGTTTAGTTTTGGAGTCGCCACCCAACTGTTGTTGGGAAAGATTTATATCAAGACTAATGGAGCGGATTAGTCCTAATTTGGACCACTGATCGTCGTGATTTCCTCTTCTCGTTTTTGTGAAGAGAGGAAAAGGGAAAACTAGAGATTCTAAGTTCGGAGGCTAACCTATTAAAACCTTACAGTTACCACCTAATCTCCTAAAATTTACTCTATCTAGAAATGTCTTTTATTTTATTTTTGTTGTTTTTTTATTGTGTTTTTGAGTGAATTATTCTAAGAAAATGAATTTTTTATTCTTTTTAAGGGTTGCCCCAAAATGGTGCCTATGTACCTGCTATTTAGGATCAAACAAGCTGTAGTTTACTTTTCCTGAAAAACTTTAAGTGGGTTTGTGAATTTTAATTATGAAATCTCTTTTGATTTATGTTTTTACCATTTTAGGATTTTTTTCTAAAAAATCTAAGCCTAAGCTTAATAATTTGACTTTTTGAAAATAATAATTTTAAGGAAAAACATCAATTTTGGATTTATTTGAGAAAATGATTTTTCTAAGTGATAAAAATTCCATTTTTCTATTTTTCCACTCATTTCTATTATTATAAATTTTATTGATTTTGTATTAATTTTTTATAATTTTTATAATTTTTATTAATTTCTATAATTTTCACAATTTTTATTAACTTTTATAATTTTTTTTAATTTTTATTGAAAATTTTCTCCTAGATTTTTCATCTATCCTATTCTAAAATTTAAATTTTTTATTATTTTTTTCTAATATTTTTATTATTTTCTTTATAAATTTTCTACATTTTTATTATTTATTATTATTATTTTATTTTTATTTTTATCATTCATCTTAAAAAAATAATCTAATTTCTAACATTTTTTTTCTATTTTTTAGAATTATAAATAACAAATAAGTAAATAAATAAATTCAAAATAAATAAAATAAATACAAAAAATCTGAAAATCCAACTTACCTGGTTCCGAGTCGGCGCGCGAGTCGAGTCGGGTCGATCGGACGTGGTGGCTGGGGATGCTCGTTGACGGCGTTCCGGCGGCCTTTCGAAGCGGTCGAGGTGTCAATTCCTAGGTTTTCAGAGGTGAGGAACTCAACTGTGGCGGTGGTTTGCTTTAGAAACGCCTCCTGGTGGCTGCCCAACACTTGATCGGTGGTCGCGGTCTTGAACAACTCCGACGAGCTTCAATTCTCTCCTTTTTCTCTCTTTTTCTCCCTTTTGATCCGTGATCCTGCTTCTCCACTTCATCCTCTATTTATAGGCATTCAAAATCGAGCTGGATAAGCTCGGATTTCCACTGATCGAAGCAAATCGGATTTGCGGTTAAACAGACCAACTCCGATTCGTGTAAATCTATCGATTTGTTGAGAGTTGATTCCAATTGGATGATGTTTATCTTAATTCTGTTGAAGATCTGTTGGATTTGTGCAAAAAATCGAATCAAAACAGCCGAAATTCGGATTTTTCTCCTCACCGGCGATCTCGGACAGAGGTTGAAGACGATCACGCGCCCGGCGCGTGCGTTCGCTCCAGCCAATTAGGTGCTGCCACGTGTCCCAGGTAAAGAAAAATTCGCAAAACGCGGATTCTGCTTCCCCCGCGTTTCGAACCCCTGACCTTGCACCCGTCCGCGTGCACCTGACCATGGTTCGGACCAGCTGAGCTAGCCCACTTTCGCGATTTTATTTATTTCGCAAATTGCATTTATGCAATGCGATTTTTTTATTTTTTTGTATTTTTTGAAATTTCAAAAATTTGTAAAAATCATTTAACCCTTATTATTGCCATTTCTGAAATTATTTTCCAAAATTGATGTGTTTTCCTATTTATTTTTATTTTTTGAACATTTTTCCTATTTTTGCTAAATTAGAGAAAAATATGGAAAAATTAGGAAAATTTGGGAAATTACTTATTATTAATTATTATTAATCCTTAGGGCAAAAATGGGTGTGTTTACAACTGCCCCTCTTTGTAGTAAAGTTTGGAAAACTTAACTACAAAGACAAAAAAGACGCCATTTTTGGCCTATTGGTTTGGCTGGTTATCTGAAATTTGGTTTTTGGTAAGAAGATGCTCCATGAGCTAATAATCCACGAGTCTTTTATGATGGTTGGTATTGCTTTGGAAATGGTCCTAACAATCTAGAGTAATGTATCTTCCCAAAAAGTGCTATATGAGCTTACTAATTGGCGATAGGAAATACCTCAAACATTGTTTAGGAGTGCAGGATAATGGACGATAGGAAGTGTCTTATCGGACTAGCAACCTTGAAGAGAAGATTATCTTGGGAAGCGCTCTTATGAGCTGGCCACCTGTTAACAGAAGCGTCTGAATAGACTAGCAACTGTTTTGGAAAAATACCTTCGAAGAGTGCTCTTACGAGCTGACTAATCGGTTATCAAAAGTGCTCCTATGAGCTGACTAATTGATAGATTCGAAGAGTGCTCCTCTAAGTTAACTTGCTAAATTAGAAAAATATGGAAAAATTAGGAAAAATTTTTTGGGAAAATTTCTTATTATTAATTTTATTAAACCTTAGGGCAAAAATTGGGGGGGTTTACAAAATGCCCCTCTTTGTAGTAAAGTTTTGGAAAAAATTTAAATACAAAGACAAAAAAGACGCCATTTTTGGCCTATTGGTTTGGCTGGTTATCTGAAATTTTGGGTTTTTTGGGAAAAAGATGCTCCTGAGCTAATAAAACCCACGAGTCTTTTATGATGGTTGGGATTGCTTTTGGGAAAGGTCCTAACAATCTAGAAAAAAAGGGATCTTCC
>JBBMOL010002600.1:0-22844 GCA_037954665.1 Laguncularia racemosa
AAATGAAAACAAGATGACTTGGTTTTGGTGTGAGCCACAAAGAGAGGAAGATTAGATTACCATTATTATTATGGTGATTAAGTTTTGGGAAATTTATGTTATTTAACTGTAATAGGCAATATCTTTTGAGAATATTATTTTGATGTTTAAAGGCTTCCACTGTGTTAGATGTTTGATATGGTTTTTGAGATTTTTGAATTTTGAGGATGTTATTGAATGTTTTTGATATGGTTTTTGAGATTATTTGAATTTTGAGGATGTATTGAATGTTTTTGTATAGGAGTTATAGGTTAAATATATCAAAGTTGATTCAGAGCCTTAACGATATGCTTGTGAGATAAGGACACGTAGTGGGTAGTAGCGTGGCCCAGTTTCAGGGTGTTTACGACTTAGGTAGTATCAAAGCTTTAGGTTTATGATCATTAGAGACTTAAGTTTGAATCTATAGAGAATAGGTTGATGATCCTTATGACCTATGTTTTGATCTATAGAGCATAGGTTATTGATTCTGAAGAACTTAGGTAATGATCCTTAGAATTAAGTAATGATCAATAGACACAAGTTTTAAACAATAGAGCTTAAGATATGTTTCATTAGAAAAAGTTAAGTACTGGATCCGTAAGATTGTGAGACATGAAGGCAGTGGGTAAAATATGGGATGTTTACTTAATTATGTAATTTTATTTTCTTGTATTATTACTTTACTTGCATTCTTCTCACTACTAAGTTATACATATAAGTAGACCCATGTGTAGTAGTATATGTGTATGTACTTACACACTATGAAATTGGCCATGACTGATATTAACTCAAGTAGATCCAGTTGTTCTTCTTAAACAAAATGCCTCTTAGAAGAATCACCGGATCAGGAGCTACAAGGGGTTCTAGACATGATAACCCTAATGAGGAGGAAGTTCAACACCTACAGCTATAAAGGGAAAGAGATCAAATAACTGAAGAGATAGTTCAGCTATAGCACACTATAAACCACCTAGTGGGATTATTGGCACAACAACACCAAATGCCTAATGTCTTACAGCACAGGAATGCTAACAAACCCAACAGCTTTGATGAGTTCATAAGAGTGGCTAAGGAATTTAACCCCAAAGAGGATGTCCCAATCGAGGCTAAAGATTGGGTACAAGAAATTGAGAAAACTTTTACTACCATCTAGATACCAGATGATAGGAAGGTGAATTATGCTACAATTATACTGAAGGTAATTGCAGTAAAATGGTGGGTTTTGGTTCTTAGACTATAGGGGAATGCATGAATTAGGCTATATTTAAGGAGTTGTTCTATCAAAGATACTTCCCAACAGCTCTAGAGATAGAATGGAGAATGAATACTACAACTGTAAACAAGAGAATAAATAGTTAAAGAGTATAAGATAGAGTTGAATAAGCTCTTTTAGTTCCTTCCCGAAAATGTACGTAATGATGATGGGTCTCAAGCTTAAAGGTTCTTGAGAGGATTGGAATTGGACCTATAACTTGCAATAGGGCTTTTTAGCTAAATACATATGCTGAAATGGTTGACAAAGTGAAGTATCTGGAATATAATAAGAAGATTATAGAAGAACAGAGGAGTCATAGAGCAACAATAGCTCAAGGAAAAAGATTCGTTTCTAGTGGAATGGGGCAAGACAGGAGTAAAAGACATTTACATGCTGCAAAGAAAAGTACCAAGAGTTATAGCCCTCCTCTCCAAATCAAACAATTGCCTTTGGCACTCTCGACAATAGGCACAAATGCTAAATGTCCTAGAAGTTACGAACCCCATGAGTTAAGAGAGTACAGATGGCCAGATGAAGCATGTTTCTGTTGTGAGAAGACAAGGCACATTAGCAGACATTGCATTGAAGGTCAGGACCCTTAATCTTTTGTCATATGTGCAACCAAAGGGGACATAAGGCAATCAAACTGTCCTTAGGAAATAAATCAGAAATCAAGCAGGACCAGTTCAACAGGCAGCTAAACCTCTGGTGAGAGGATAGGGAGGACAGACTACAAGCAGGAGGTCCTAGACAAAGAGTTTCTACTAAGGTATTTGCCATTCACCAGTAGCAACATCAAGATATCCCAAATTTAGACAACATTGCAGGTATGCTTCCAGTACACTCTTGCAATGCATATGTGCTGTTCGATATGGTGCATTTGTGTCATGTGTATTTGAGAACTTTGTTTGTGCATGTGCTTTGGATATCGAAAACATAAATGACTTCTTGGCTATTAGTACTCCTTTAGGAGTCGGAGGAAGAATAAGTAGGATATGCAAAGGAGTGAGAATAGAAATACATGGTTGGGTGATACTAGCAGACCTCCTGATATTAGAAATGATAGAGTTTGACATTATTTTGGACTTTATTTTGGGTGTCAACTGGCTATTAAAATATCATGTCACCATTAACTGTCACAACATGGTGGTGTAGTTTAATATACTAGGAGATGGATATTTTGAATATAAGTTAGAAGTACAGAGACCCACTAGATTGCCTACTTATAAGAGGTAAGGGAAAATGTATACTAGCAACTATATTGATTGAAGCTAATGAAGAAGTTAAAATGGAAGGAGTACCAATAGTGAGGGAATTTCCAGATGTATTTCCTAAAGATCTTCTTGATTTACCCCTAGCTAGGGAAATAGAATTCAATGTTGCTTTGATATAGGGCACAATACCATATCAAAACCAGTTTACAAGATGGCATCAGTGGAATTGGAAGAATTAAGGAAACAATTAGAGAAACTACAAGATAATGGTTTTATAAAACCTAGTGTCTCTCATTAGGGTGCACCAATCCTACTTGTGAAGAAAAAGAATGGAAGCATGAGGTTTTATATAGACTACAAGGAGTTAAACAAGGTCATAATCAAGAACAAATATCCTCTTCCAAAGATAGATGACTTGTTTGACCAATTGTATGGAGCTCAAGTGTTCAACAAACTAGCCCTGAGATCAGGTTACCATCAACTAAGAATAAAAGAAGAGGACATTTAGAAAACAACATTTCAAACTAGGTATGGGCATTACGAGTTTTGATGATGCCCTTGATAAGTCGCAAAATACCCTTATCTAGAGTAATGAAATTGTGCTTTATTGTTGAATTTTTAGATGATTTGTTGAAGAAAGGATGCTTAATGGAAATGAATGTTAATTTCAGGATTTTCCAAAGTATTTTGGAGCTAAGGGAAGGAGTTTGAAGAGTGGATCAAGTTTGGAAGGAATTGGATACAATACATGTGAAGTAAAGAATTCTGGAAAGTACACAAGCGAGATACACGCCCATGTACTTTGTTTGTGTATACTGAAGTGGATGTTTGGAAAGTACACGAGTGAGATACACGCTCATGTACTTTGCTTATGTATACTGCAGTGGATGTCTGGAAAGTACACGAGCAAAGTACACGCCCATGTACTTTGCTTGTGAAATCTAAGTTTTGCTGCTGTGCAACGATGTTTCAAATACACGACCAATGTACACTCCCATGTACTTGCTCGTGTATATTCACATAAGGACACTTGGAAGAAAGCATGAGATACACGAATGAGATACACTACTCATGTATCCGCTCGTGTATGTATCCAACCCGGTTACATGTATAAATAGACCGTTAGTTGCCCTAGAAACGAGGTTCCGAATTTTGTACTTGCTCTGACACTCATAGCAGCAGGGGAAAGAAGATTCTATCATTTTCAAAAGGAGATTGAAGACCCACAAAGAAGAAGATTCTATCTTTAAGGGTTGTGACTATGAATTTTATTTATTCTTCTCGTAATTGTGTTTCTTTTGTTCAGATTATGGAGGAGTAGACTCTAAATCTAGATTTTGTTCGAAACTTCTTATCATGTGATAAAGATTCGGTTTTTAATGCGAAGTTGTTGACTTTCTTATAATTTAATTGCATGCCCTTCAATTGTTTCTTAGATTCATAGATCCGGAATATGAATTTATGCATGATATCATATTAGTTAATGAGAAATTGCTCTTATGATTAGATTTAATGCAATTAATGAGATTTGATTGTTCTTCTAGAGATAGGAAACAAGAGTCTTTTGTTTACATCGATTATTGTGATGCGAATTCACGTGCTTTATGCAATTCTAGGTTGCTATTAAATAAGGAGAGATCCTATTTGATAAATCTAGGATTAGATAGGTTAATATACTTGAGAAAGTAGTTAACTTGACTAGGGAAAATTTGACAGTATAAGAAGTCAACTACACCAATCTTCATAAATCTAATGAATTACATGATAGAGAAGGAGTAGAATAAGATCTAGGTTGCTTTTGTTAATTGATAAATCTTCGAAACCATTGTTGTTAGTGAGTTATTAGTTTTAAGATTAGAGTAATTAAGTTTCAACCAACATATTTAAGCGTCGGTTAGATAATGGGAACGGGGTTAGTACTAGTAGTTGGTGTATCTCTAAGGGACGACCTTGTGCTTACTCGCTATATTACGTTACGATAGGTGCGCTTGCCTATTGCTTCGTAGTAAGATTAAGAACAAGAATTACAAATATTAAAACTACGATTGGCAACGATCAAGTTTTTGGCGCCGTTGCTGGGGATACGCCAATATTAGAAACACTTTTTACTTATTAATCTAACCAATTTATTTCTTTCTTATTTTTTTTCTTCCTTTTTCTTCCTGAGAATTTGGAGCTCATAATTGATTTGTATTACGTTTACAATGCATGACCAGAAGTCGCTCCAAGGAACTTGTTGTTTTTAATCCCGAGCCAGAGAAAATTATTCGTTGTTATCAGAAAAAGAAACACTCAACTGAGTTAACATCATTTGGTATTCAAGGAGAATCATTGAAGGAAGAAATGGCTGTTCAATTCAATAATCGTGCTCAAGAGCTGAAACAAGGAAATGTTGTCGTGGATCCCCGAATTATCAACTAGTTGATAATAGAGATGGCCGAGTTAATGAGCCCCCTAGAACCAATTCTGATTTTTTCCAGGCCAAACTTGATAGGCGTCAGCTCTAGCATAGTCCGTTCGCGAGTGGAGGCAAATAATTTTGAACTTAAGCCTGTCGTGATTCAGATGGTGCAGCAATATACTCAATTTGATGGTTTACAGGATAAAGATCCAAATGCGCATATCCAACTCTTTCTGGAGATATGTGATACCTTCAAAATTTAATGGAGTTAGTGATGATGCGATCCGCCTCAGGCTCTTCCCATTCTCTTTGAAGGGAAAGGCTAAGCAGTGGCTGAATTCTTTACGAGGAACTCCATTACTACATGGCAAGGTCTGATTAAGAAGTTTATGGACAAATTCTTCCCTCCTTCAAAGACCGCTAAACTTCGAGCTGAGATTCAATCTTACCATCAGTATGACATGGAGACATTGTATGAAACCTGGGAGAGATTCAAGGACTCAATGTGGAAATGCCCACACCATGGGATCCTAGAGTGGCTTCAAGTTCAAATATTTTATAATGGGTTGAACTATCAAATGAGACAAACAGTAGATGCCGCAGCTGGTGGCACCTTGAACCATAAAACTCCTGAAGAAAGTTTGACTCTTTTTGAAGACATGGCCGCGAAATAATTATGAATGGTCACATGGTAGGGGCAGAGAAAAGAAGGTGGCAGGCATTCTTGAAGTGGATGTGGCTACTTCTATCATGTCAAAGTTGAGGCTTTATCTAGAAAGATCGACGGATTGGCTGTCTCACAACATCAGTTAGCTATTGTGGAATCCTCGGTGGTGAAGAAGGACAAACCGGTAAGTGGATTATTTGGGAAACTCAATTCGGCCCCAAAACAATCCATACAGCAATACTTATAACCCGGGATGGAGAAATCACCCAAATTCTTCTTGGACTAACAATAGTAATATTTAGAAGGGCAATCCGAATCCTCCACCAGGTTATCAGAGGCCAATGGTCCAGAGTTCCAAACCGCTAATTGCTGATCTCCTCACAAAATTCATCAAGGATTTAGAAGACCGACAGAAGTCCTTAGATTTGATTCTGAAAAAATCAGGACTCGGCTCTAAGGAATCATGAGGCATCAATACACAATCTTGAAAACCAGGTCGGTCAGATAGCTAAGCTTCTGTCAGAGAGATCTCAAGGTTCACTTCCGGGAAACACGGAAACCAACCCTAGAGAACATGTTAAAGTTGTCACATTACGAAGTGGTAAGGAACTACAACCAAAGGTTCAAAAAGAAGAGAAGTCGGGTGACTGAACCAGCAAAAGAACAAGTAGTTCTCAAAGGAGGGGAAAAGCATTCAGAAAAATCGCCTAAAGAGAAATCATCACCTCCACTAATCCCAGAATACAAGCCCAATGTTCCTTATCCAACACGACTCAAGAAGGACAGAACAAATGAGCACTATGACAGATTTTTAGAGATATTCAAGCAATTGCATATCAACCTTCCACTGGTTGAGGAATTATCACAAATGCCACAATATGCAAAATTTTTGAAAGAATTGCTATCGAACAAAAGGAAGCTTGAAGAGTTCTCCACTGTAACTTTAGGAGGAGAATGCTCTGCGGTAATTCAGAACAAACTCCCAAAGAAGTTAAAAGATCCTGGGAGCTTTCCCATCCCTTGCCTGATAGGGAATTTATCTGAGGAACAGGCATTGGCTGATTTGGGAGCCAATATAAATTTGAAGCCATACAAGATGTTCTAGAAATTGGGTATTGGAGAGCCGAAACCGACCAAAATGAGTCTTCAGTTAGCCGATAGATCAGTCAAATTCCCGAGAGGAGTAGTTAAAGATGTATTAGTGAAGGTGCATGACTTCATCTTCCCGGCAGATTTCGTCATCCTTGACATGGAAGCTGATGTGGAGGTCCCTCTTATATTGGGGAGGCCATTTTTGGCTACTGCTAGAGCCGTAATTGATGTTGGGGATGGGAAGTTAGTGTTGAGAGTGGGAAATGAAGAGGTCATAGTGAAAATGCCTGACGTCCTCAAACAAAGCTTGCACCATGATGATACATGCTATGCAATCGACTACCTCGACTTCACAGTTTTAGATTCATTGCAAGACCTGTTGATTGGTGATGCATTGGAATTGTGTTTGATGAATGGGGAGAAAGAGCAACCCGAAAATATGGCAATTTGAGCAGTTGTCAATCAGCTTAACAATAATCCTGAGTTATGAGAAGAAAGAAGCTTTGAAGGTATGAATAGATCCACCATTCAGAGATCGAAACCTTCAATTGAGGAACCACCTGAGCTAGAATTGAAACAACTACCAGACTACCTTCAATATGCATTTTTGGAAGAAGATTCTAAACTTTCAGTAATAATTGCATCAAATCTGGATCGAGATCAGTAGGAAAGGTTATTGCATGTCTTGGGGCAACACAAGAAAGCAATTGCATGGAAAATTGCAGATATAAAGGGGATCAGCCCATCGTTTTGTACACACAAAATTTTGATGGAAGATTGCATCAAGCCAGTGGTGCAACCGCAGCGCCGACTTAATCCAAATATGAAAGATGTTGTCAAAAAGGAAGTCATCAAATTGCTTGATGCAGGAATGATCTACCTGATTTCTAATAGCTCATGGGTGAGGCCCACTCAAGTAGTTCCGAAGAAAGGCGGTATGACAGTAGTACCGAATGAAAAGAATGAGCTCATCCCGATGAGAACTGTCACTAGATAGAGAGTTTGTATAGATTACCGCAAGCTAAATGACGCAACTCGAAAGGATCATTTTCCTCTTCCATTTGTGGACCAAATGCTTGAAAGGTTAGCTGGTCATGCATATTACTGTTTCCTCGATGGGATGTTTGGATATTTTCATATTCCTATCGCACCTGAAGACCACGAAAAGACGACATTCACATGCCCTTTTGGGACCTTCGCTTATCGACACATGCCTTTCGAATTATGCAACGCTCCACCTACCTTTCAACGATGCATGATGGCTATTTTTGAGGATATGGTAGGAGATAAGATGGAGGTATACATGGATGATTTTTCTATTTTCGGAAATTCTTTTGATGAGTGTCTCCACCATCTTGAGTTAGTGTTGCAACGTTGTGAAGACATTAACCTGGTCCTAAATTGGGAGAAGTGTCATTTTATGGAAAAAGAAGGTATTGTTTTGGGCCATAAAATCTCTAAGAAAGGAATAGAAGTGGATGAGGCAAAGATCGAAGCAATTTTTAAATTGCCCCCACCATCTTCAGTTAAGGCAATACGAAGTTTTCATGGCCATGCAGGGTTCTATCGACGATTCATTAAAGATTTTTAAAAAATTGCTAGGCCAATGACAAAACTCTTGGAGAAGGATACCTCCTTTGACTTCAACCAAGAATGCATTGATGCATTTGAACTCCTCAAGCAAAAACTCATCACTGCACCTATCATAGTCACACCAACATGGGACATTCCCTTTGAGATTATGTGTGATGCTAGTGACTCGGCTGTGGGAGCTGTTCTAGGTCAGCGAAAGGACAAATACTTTCAACCCATTCATTATGCTAGCAAAACACTCACTCCTGCACAAGAAAACTATACAACCACTGAGAAGGAGTTGCTAGCAGTTGTCTTTGCCTTTGACAAGTTCAGACCATATCTCATCTTATCTAAGGTCATTGTATACACAGATCATTCTGCCTTGAAATTCTTGCTGACAAAACAGGATGCAAAGCCGCGCCTCATTCGGTGGATTTTACTTCTTCAAGAGTTTGATCTTGAGATAAGAGATAAAAGGTGCCGAAAATCTAGCTGCCGACCACCTGTCACATTTGGAGAATCCCTGTTTAGAAAGACCGAACGAAGTTGAGGTCAATGATGAGTTCCCTGAGGAACGATTGTATGCCATCAAGACCGTTGAAGATGATATCATCCCATGGTTTGCTGATATTGCCAATTACCTAGTGGCAAGGGCCCTTCCTAAGGATATGAACAAGCAGCAAAAGAAGAAATTCTTCACCGAATTGAAGCACTACTACTGGGAGGATCCACATTTATTCAAAATTTATGCTGATTAGATGATTCGAAGGTGTGTTTCCCATGAAGAAGGTTGGAAAATCCTATTCCACTGTCACAGTGGGCCAGTGGGAGGACATTATAGTGCCAATAGGACGGCGCACAAAGTATTGGAAGCAGGATTTTACTGGCCATCATTGTTTAGGGATGCTCAGAGCTATATAGCTCGATATGATCGATGCCAGAGGGATGGTAACATATCAAAAAGGAATGAATTGCCACAACACTACATATTAGAGTGTGAAGTGTTTGATGTGTGGGGCATTGACTTTATGGGGCCCTTTCCTCCTTCCTTCGGAAATAAATACATATTGGTAGCTGTAGATTACGTCTCTAAATGGGTAGAAGCACAAGCCTTGCTGACTAATGACTTCCGGGTGGTTGTTAAATTTTTGAAGAAGCTCTTTTGTAGATTCGAGGTCCCACGGGTACTCATAAGTGATAGAGGTACACACTTCTGTAATTCGCAAGTTGAAAAGATTCTTAAGCGATATGGGGTGACACACCATCTTGCTACGCCGTATCACCCCCAAACTAGTGGGCAAGTGGAGGTTTCAAACAGAGACCTAAAGCGTATCTTGACAAAGTCCGTGTCTCACCATAGACGAGATTGGGTCGAGAAGTTAGATGATGCTTTGTGGGCATATCGGACAGCTTACAAACCCCCCCTTAATACTACTCCATATCGATTGGTCTATGGGAAAGCTTGCCATTTACCAGTTGAGATTCAGCACAAGGCATTTTGGGCAATCAAATCTGCCAATTTAGATCTCAGCCGGTCTAGAGCAAATCGAAGGATGCAACTTAATGAGCTAGATGAATGGAGGCTCATGGCATATGACAATTCATATATATACAAAGAGAAATCCAAGAAGTTTCATGATGCTCGGCTACCACGGAATGGACAATTTAATGAAGGGGACATTGTATTACTGTTTAACTCTAGGTTGAAACTGTTTCCTGGGAAGCTTAAATCAAGATGGTCCGGTCCACTCCAGGTAAAAAGGGTTTTTCCCTACAGCACAGTTGAGTTGGAACACCTGGAAAAAGGCATTTTCAAGGTGAATGGTCAAAGGCTCAAGCATTACTTTGGGGACCAAACAGTTCTAGAAGAAAAGGAGGAGCTGAACCTCATTCTGATCTCCATTTGAGCTCCACCGGCTCATTACGTCAAGCTAACGACGTTAAACAAACATCGCTTCTTGGGAGGCAAACCCATGTTGCTTAGGTAAATTTTCTTCTTTATTTTTTTATTTTTTTATTTTTTATCATCCGTTGTTTTGGAGTAACTTTTGCAGCACAGCAAGATACAGAGGGGCTAACCAAGTTTGGATTCTATGAAAGTCATCTTAATAGAGCGAGCTTCTTTTAAGCTCTAAGTGTGGGAAATTTAGGATGGGAGACCTTTTCAAGGGAATGCAAGATGAAGTGTTGACAGGTATGTACTTTGATCTGCACAACCGGGTACACTAGTGGTATATCTGGTTGTTCACACATGCTAGAGGGTGTCTAAATTGACTTTGAGATACAATAGGGGAATACGTCATGGCGTACCCTCCCGTGCACTTCAAAATATGCTCATTGTGTAAATATCAGAGATACACGAACAAGGTACACGCTCGTGTACCTGGTCGTGTATCTAACCCATAGAATGCTCCCTCTATATACACGAATAAGGTACACACTCGTGTACCTGGTCGTGTATCTAACCCACAGAATGTTCCCTCTATATACACGAACAAGGTACACGCTCGTGTACCTGGTCGTATATCTAACCCATAGAATGCTCCTCTATATACACGAACAAGGTACACGCTCGTGTACCTAGTCGTATATCTAACCCATAGAATGCTTCCCCTATATACATGAACAAGGTACACGCTCGTGTACCTGGTCGTGTATTTAAACCACAGAAGGCTCTCCCACAATACACGAACAAGATACACGCTCGTGTACCTGGTCGTGTATCTAACCCACAGAATGATCTTCCATGATACACGAATAGGGTACACACTCGTGTATCTAACCTACAGAAAGGAATCCAAAGTACACGACCGTGTACTTGGTCCTATATCTAATTTTTCTACTCGTACTATAAAAGAACTCCTCACTTCACTCTGCCATTTACACGACATATTCTCCATTCGTGTATTTGACCTATTCTCTCACTCTACTCTTCCATACGATGATTGTTCCTTCCACACTATAAACTTCTTCCGTTTCAAGGATTCAAGGTAAGTGAGTTCTCTCTTCTTCTTCTTCAATACTTATTGCAATACGATTGTTGCTCGGTTTTCTTTCACGACCACCATACATGCTTACATCTATGATGATGGTATGATGAGTGATTTCGCATTTTGGAAGTCGATTGTTGATAGATCTGTAGAAATTTTGAACTCACGTGAATGCATGTATGTTTGATGTCATGAGTGGCTGCTAAACAAGTGAATCAACAGTTAGGGTTTGAACATGAATATTTGGGACTTTGATTTTGCGGGTTTCTAGAACAATGTTGTTGTTTTTCTTTTCCGATCTTCATCTTAGAAACCAAAGTATGAGGCCATTTTTTTTTTATATGATCACTAAATTATCGCACCTAGCTTCTTAGAATCAAGATTTGAACTTTATCGTTTCATGATGCTTTGGGTATGTTGTAGTTACATTTCTGGCCTTCAGGAAGGTAGGTTGATAATATACTAAAGCCACACGACCTGATTTTGAGTGTTCCTATGGTAATTTGTGCATGTATTAGATGGGCAGATACAGAATGAGATATACGGTCGTGTACCTTGGTCGTGTATCTCAATTGTGCTATCTTCCTCCTTGTTTCGGAAACCCAATGCAAGTCCTATCATTTTCTTTGTGTAATTAACGAACCTAACCTATTTTGAGACCATTGTGATTGCTTCAGATGGTCACAAAGACTTGTGCAGTTAAACCAAAGTTTAATAAGAAGAAGAAGACCACCCCTGCTAAGAGGAAGCGAGATGGTGCTAGTTTATCCTCTGCTCCACCGCCCCGAAGAGTTGCGGAGGAGCCATGGAGCAAGAAGCGGTTTAAAATCCTCTCACGGAAACCGTTTGGCACACACCAATATTTGGATTGGGGCATGTTGGAAGGGTATGGACTAGTTCAACCAATGAAGGAGATCCTTACCACCGGCCCATGGGAGGTCCTGTTCACCATACAAGAACCAACATATCGGGATGTTACTCTTGAGTTCCTATCCACTATGCAGATACAGAAGACAAAAATTGAAAAAGGATAGGACAACTCGTTCAGTTTTGAAGTGTATGGGCAATGGCACAACTGTACTATCTGCCAGTTCTGTTCTCTCATGGGCTTCTACACTGAAGCTTTTACCTGGACACCTGAGTTTCAGGATTTACATTGCCATTGGCCTTCCAACGTGAACAATTAGGTATGCTGGGAGGAGTTGACCGGAAACCTGACTCAAGAGTACTTTCCATCCAACTCCAAGGCCTCTCTAATTAAGGATGACTGCCTTAAAGTTTGTCATTGGCTCTTGAAAAACACAATTGGAGCTCGAAAAAGCAGTAAGGGAGTTGTCAATAACTTCGAAATCTTCTATCTTTACAGCATCTCCCACGGATATCAAATTAATATCGGGTTGGAGTTGGCCTTTTATCTATGGAGATAGGCACATGACTCCCGTTCTAAGGGGATTTATTGTGGCAGCTTCATCACGCATTTGCTAAAGAGCATGGACATTTTCCAAGACCCTGGGCCAGAGGCCGCCAAGTGCAATCAGGAAAGAATCTCTGATGGGCCGTTTGCCAAGTGTGGAGTGAAAAAAACCACAGGAACTTCCCGCACTTCTAGTAGGCCGCCTCCTTCTACTCAATCCTCCAAAGCTACTCCTTCCTTGTCTTCACCTGGTGAGTCTTCTATTCCTACATCAGAGTGGGTGCTCGACCGCTTGGCATCCATTGAGAAGACCCAAGGTGAGATGAAAGTGCAATTACAAGGGATGAAAAAGAAAAAAAAAATTTAGGAAATTTGTAGTTCACGCCTTCCAGTCGCTGGCTAAGTGCTTCCTAGCGAGGCAAGCTAGTTTGCCCACTTATGCCTCTTCCTCTGAAGCTGAAGAGGAAGTTGAGGCCAGCGGCAATAAAGACAAGGAAAATGAAGGAGAAAGTGAGGGAGAAAGTGAAGAAGAAACTGAGGAAACCACCAAGGAAGTGGAACCAACCATTGCCAAGGGTGAAGAAAGTGAGGATGAAGAGGATGAAACAGATGATGAAGATGATGGAGATGAGGAAACTAGTTCTAAAGAATGAATGACTTTAAGTTAACTATTTTAGTCTGTATATTCGAGGAGCTCTTACTATTGAGCTAGACTCTTTCTTGCTGGATGACTGTAATAATAATGACTGATCTCTATTTAATCTTTTACCTTTCGTTTTTGTTGTGTTGAACTTTGCTGATCTAGGTGCTATCCCGCGAATGCGACTGGTCTCATTACTTCCTTTGGCGAACTTTATTGATATAGATGATCAACATTCTGCTAGCTATGCAATTGGTCCATCACCTGTTTAATCCCGGGAAGTCTCAGTTCCTTTTCTTTTTATTTTTTCTTTTTATCTCTTTATTTCTCATTACGTTCTTGAATGATAAAGACATTGGGGACAATGTCTCAATCTAAGTGTGGGGAAGGGGATACTAAAGAAATTTGATAAGGGTTGTGCTAAATTATATGAGTCATTCAAAAATTTCCCCTAATTTTTGTTTTTCTCTTCTTGCTTGATAATCGAATTTTGAAATCATGATTGCAAATTACATAGTATTGTAGCATTTAGTGAATGAATTCTTCTAAAAGAGTGTTGTGCATGTCACCTTTGTCTTCTTTGGAACATTGATACTTAGTCAAAGTTATGGGATAAAATCATTGTGAAACTCAAAGATCTTGAGAGCCATGTAATATTTCATGAAAGGGCAAATGAAATGATTCTCTTGGTGATCCTTCTTAGAAGATCTCTTTAAAGTAATAATTTAATGAAAGTATGTTATACTTGAAAAATAAAGGATTCGTTAGTTAAGCAGGCTTTGGTCCCTTAGAAGAGCGAAGTTTGACTCCGCTACTAACTAGTCAAAATAATAAGCTAAGGTAATAGAGGTTCGATGGGGTTCCTTTAAAACCTGGTCACTTAAAGTCGTCTGGCCTGGGATCGGCCGACCGAGGAAATTACCGTAATAAAATGAAATACCATAAAGGCAAAAGTTGAGAGGGTTTTGTAACTTGAGTAATTAAGCCCATAGGAACGCCCTCAATTGAGGGGATAACATTCGTTAACTTGGGTGACGAGCCTAGGATTATCGGCTGAAAACTCGTTACATGGGTTGCAAGATTTCAAAAAAAAAAAAAGGGATGAAACCAGTGTGAACTACTACAAAGAATAAAATCTTTGAAGAGATCAACCGAAAAGAAGGAGGAATCCAGGGGAAACATAGATGCAATGTATTTTCATTATTGATTGCTTCACTAAGAGAGACAATTGAGAAGATATTAGACTTTTTAATGGTGGCTGAAATGTACCACGTTTTCTTTTGCTTTTATTGATCTTGTGTCTAATTTTGATCATGAAAGACCATTGTTAAAATGACAAGGGTAAAGATTGGTCTACTCTGATTAATCCTAGAAATTTGACTAAAGTATCTTTGTTACAATACTTTTATGATAAGGTGAGAAGCACACTCATTAGATTGAGGGATTGCATTGAGCTTTAAAGATTAAAATTCATAAATGCTAATATCTGAGTAGTTTTATTTGGTAACGACAATCATGATTAATGAGAAGTTTGATTAATGTTTTTTGTTGCTTGAGGACAAGCAAAGACTTAAGTGTGGGGAAGTTTGATAAGTCGCAAAATACCCTCATCTAGAGTAATGAAATTGTGCTTTATTGTTGAATTTTTAGATGATTTGTTGAAGAAAAGGATGCTTAATGGAATGAATGTTAATTTCAGGATTTTCTAGAGTATTTTGGAGCTAAGGGAAGGAGTTCTGAAGAGTCGGATCAAGTTTGGAAGGAATTGGATACAATACATGTGAAGTAAAGAATTCTGGAAAGTACACAAGCGAGATACACGCCCATGTACTTTGCTTGTGTATACTGAAGTGGATGTTTGGAAAGTACACGAGTGAGATACACGCCCATGTACTTTGCTTGTGTATACTGCAGTGGATGTCTAGAAAGTACACGAGCAAAGTACACACCCATGTACTTTGCTTGTTGATAGAGCCATTTTATACTCAATATTTATAGTATAAATTGTGTTAAATTATTATTGATTTTATAGAAATCATAAGGAAATGGTACTTTAATTCTATCATCGTGATAAATCAGGTTAAATGGAGTCAAGGATGCCAATTCAAGTAAATTAGAGAAGTCATCTACAACTTGGTTCAAAGACAAGGATTTACACCGCCGGAGGGAAGTACATGGGCGTGTAATTGAAGTACACGGCCGTGTACTTGGTTTTGAATCAATAGGAAGATACACGATTGAAGTACACGGCCGTGTATCGGAAGCACGGTTTGAGGCACGGCCATGTCGCAAACCGTGTTACACACTGGACAAGAAGGCGAAAATGAGGACTTTCAACAGAGAGAGACACGGCTTAGGGCACGACCGTGGTGGAAGCCGTGGGAGAAACCATGCTTGAAGCCGTGGTGGAAGCTAGACGTGCCAAGGAGAAGACTTGTTGATTATGCATAGAGGATGACACGGCCTAGGATCTAGCCGTGGTGTAAACCGTGCTACACACTGGACACAGATGAAGACTTGAAGATTATGCACAGATGAAGGCATGACTTAAAATCTAGTCGTGTGTGTAACCGTGGTTCACACTAGACGCGGATGAAGACTTGAAGAATATGCACAGAGGATGGCACGGCTTGACCCACGGTCGTGTGTTGGGGCGTGCCAGGCAGACGAATCTTCACTTCTCGAAATCTACTTGGAAAAGGAAAGATATTTTCGTATCTTGCTAGCAAAAGATCACATGCCATCTCCCTAACAATATAAATAGAACCAACCCTAGAGGGTTAGGAGAACTTTTTGATTTTGGAATCTTGGATCACCTTGGAGACAAGAAGGAAACGCGGAGGCAGAGCAGGCAGCCGGAAACAGAGGCTTGTTATGTTTTTATTTTTATTTTTCGTTTTATTGATGAACCTGTGTAGCTAAGCTACCTTTCTAGCCAAAGGGTCATAGATGTTTAATTCTCCACGAATTGTGAGGTCTAATTGACTTGTATTTATTCTATTATTTGTTTTCGGGTATTCACATATCTTCTGATCGTTTTGTCATTATTATCTTTGTTGATTGGTATGAATAGAGCTCTTCTACTCAATTAGCAAGTTAATATATTGTCAACTAGCACGTCAAATCCGTAATTGTTTGATTGTTCTAGTCTTAGTGACGCAATAACATGTTTGGTTATAAAAGAGATGATCGAATTCATGTTATGGAGGTATGTGATCATGTTTAAATAGGTTATCTTATAATCTACTGGCATGAATTGGTGGTCTCTCTAGATCTTAATGCTATTGATAGATTAAATCCTAAGCGCTTATCTAGGGTTGTTTAATCAATAAGAGAAATAATTCAAAGCGCTTGTCTGAGGTTATCGAGGAAGTAAGGAGAGATAGGTTGTTAGAGCTTGTTAATAACCATAACCAATTTATCTAGGAACAAGAATAGAGAACATTTGCATCGATGATCAATTCCTTGAATTAAACTATCTTGATTCCTTTGGCTAGGCTTTTATTAATATCTGATTTTCTTACCTTGTTTTACTTTATTTTGATTCACAAACAAAACCCCCTATTTTTCTTTTCCCTTTTACTCTCCTTGAATAGAAATAAGTTTAACCAATCTCTGTGGATTCGACCCTACTCACCACTATATGCAAATCATATAATTGTCTAGGAGTAGGTTTTATTTTTATTGGATTCGACACCCATCACTTGTGTATCTAAGTTTTGCTGCTGTGCAACGATGTTTCAAATACACGACCAATGTACACTCCCATGTACTTGCACGTGTATATTCACATAAGGACACTTGGAAGAAAGCATGAGATACACGAACGAGATACACTACTCGTGTATCCGCTCGTGTATGTATCCAACGCGGTTACATGTATAAATAGACCATTAGTTGCCCTAGAAACGAGGTTTCGAATTTTGTACTTGCTCTGACACTCATAGCAGTAGGGGAAAGAAGATTATATCATTTTCAAAAGGAGATTAAAGACCCACGAAGAAGAAGATTCTATCTTTAAGGGTTGTGACTATGAATTTTATTTATTCTTCTCATAATTGTGTTTCTTTTGTTCAAATTATGGAGGAGTAGACTCTAAATCTAGATTTTGTTCGAAACTTCTCTGTCATGTGATAAAGATTCGGTTTTTAATGCGAAGTTGTTGACTTTCTTATAATTAATTGCATGCCCTTCAATTGTTTCTTAGATTCATAGATCTGGAATATGAATTTATGCATGATATCATATTAGTTAATTGAGAAATTGCTCTTATGATTAGATTTAATGCAATTAATGAGATTTGATTGTTCTTCTAGAGATATGAAACAAGAGTCTTCTGTTTACATCGATTATTGTGATGTGAATTCACGTGCTTTATGCAATTCTAGGTTGCTATTAAATAAGGAGAGATCCTATTTGACAAATCTAGGATTAGATAGGTTAATATACTTGAGAAAGTAGTTAACTTGACTAGGGAATTCGACAGTATAAGAAGTCAACTACGCCAATCTTCATAAATCTAATGAATTACATGATAGAGAAGGAGTAGAATAAGATCTAGGTTGCTTTTGTTAATTGATAAATCTTCGGAACCATTGTTGTTAGTGAGTTATTAGTTTTAAGATTAGAGTAATTAAGTTTCAACCAACATATTTAAGCGTCGGTTAGATAATAGGAACGGGGTTAGTACTAGTAGTTGGTGTATCTCTAAGGGACGACCTTGTGCTTACTCGCTATATTACGTTACGATAGGTGCGCTTGCCTATTGCTTCGTAGTAAGATTAAGAACAAGAATTACAAATATTAAAACTACGATTGGCAACGATCACCCTTTGAACTAATGATTGCACCAGCTACATTCATGGATTTAAATTTGTAATCTTCTTTATAGACAATATCGTAATATACTCTAAAAGCACTGAGGAGCATGAAAAATATTTGAGATTGGTATTGGGCAGGTTACAAGATAAGAAGTTAAATGCCAAATTCAGTAAATATGAATTTTAGCTAGAACAAGTAGTCTTCTTAGGTCATGTGGTTAACGGGAATGGGATATTTATAGGCCTAGAAAAGGTGAGAGTGATAATAAACTAGCACAAACAGAAAACAGTAACAGAGGTAAGAAGCTTTCTAGGTCTAGCACGTTACTGAAGGAGATTTGTTGAAAGGTTTTCCAAAATAACAGCTCCTCTTACCAGACTGATAAAAGAAGAATGTGAAATTTAAATGAGATGATAGATGTGAAGTCATCTTTCAAATTCTCAAAGAAAACTTGTGATGGCTTCAGTTTTGACTTTGCACAAGAGTGGAGAAGAGTTTACAGTGTATAGTGATGCCTTAGTTCAAGGGTTGGGGTATGTATTAATGTAAGGTGGTCAAGTAATAGCTTATGTATCTCAATTGCTGAAGATGTATGAAAAGAACTACCTAGCTCATGACTTAGAATTAACAGTTGTAGTATTAGCTTTGAAGCTATGGAGGCATTACTTATATGGAAAAAGGTGCAAAATCTTCACTAACCACAAAAGCCTGAAATACATATTTACGTAGAAAGAGCTGAATATGAGATAGAGGAGATAGTTAGAGTTAATTAAGGATTACAACATAGAAATATAGTACCATTTAGGAAAAGCCAATATGGTGGCAATCGCCCTTAGTAGAAAGAAACAGGGCAATGTAACCATTCTCATCACTTTACAGAAGGAGTTATTGGAAGATATGCACAAATTGGAGCTACAAATTTTAACTCAAGAAGTGGGAGCAAAAATGGCTACCTTAAGGATTCACCTAGCCATAATGGACAAAATTAAATCGAGTCAGATGGAAGATAAGGATATTCAAGAGATCAAAAGAAGAATGGAATAAGGTAAGGTACCATAATTTAACTTAGATGCAAAAGGGACCTTAAGGTACAAAACGGGAGACTATGTATGCCAAGGGATGCAAAATTGAAGAGAGAAATAATGAAAGAGGCACATCACTCTGCTTACACAATACATCCTGGAAGTACTAAAATGTATAAGGATGTGAAGAGCTATTATTGGTGGAGAAACATGAAGAGAGAAATAGCAGAATATGTAACCAAATGCCTCACATGCCAGCAGATTAGAATAGAACATCAGAGACCAGTTGGAGAATTATAGCCTCTTCCAGTAGCGAAGTGAAAATGGGAGTATATGATAATGGACTTTGTTACAACCCTCCCAAACACTAAGGAGAAGTAAGACGCAATTTTGGTTATAGTAGACAGACTAACCATGTCTGCTCATTTTATACCTATCAAACTGGGATACAAATTAAAGAAACTGACTCAGATATACATATAAGAAATAGTCAGACTGCATGGAGTGCCAATGATAATCACTTCTAATAGAGACATAAGGTTTGTGAGCAAATTTTGGAGCAGCCTTCACAAGGGATTGGGCACTAAACTGTAGTTTAGTACATCATTCCACCCACAAATAGATGGCTAGTTTGGAAGGACTATACAAATACTGGAAGATTTTCTTAGGGCATGTGCACTTGACTTTAGAGGAAATTGGAATGAGCATATATCTCCAATGGAGTTTTCCTATAATAATAATTATCGAGCAACCATTCGGATGGCTTCATATAAAGCTCTTTACGGAAGAAGGTGTAGATCCCCACTACATTAGGATGGAGTGGGAGAAAGATAGATGATAGGGCTAGAGTTAGTATAAGAAGCGATAGATAAAGTGAAGCTAATCAAGCAAAGAATACAGACGGCTCAATCCTAACAAAAGAGTTTTGCAAACAAGAGAAGGTATCCTTTAGAATTCCAAGTAGGACATAAGGTATTATTGAAGATTTCTCCAACAAGAAGAGTGATCAAATTCAAGTTAAGGGGAAAGTTAAACTCAAGGTATATAGGCCTGTTTGAGATCTCGGAGAGAATAGGTACAATAGCTTACAGATTAGCTCTTCCACCAAATTTAGTTGGGGTACATGATGTTTTCCATGTATCCATGCCAAGGAAATATGTACCTGACTAGGATAAGATAGTGGCTTTGGAACCATTAAATGTACAACTAAATTTGATGTCTTTGGAAAGGCCAATCAGAATTTTAAACACTAAAGAATAGGTAATAAGACGAAAACAATCCCTTATGTTAAAGTGTAATGGACAAACCAAACAGAAAAGGAAGCGACATGGGAACTAGAAGCATAAATGAGGAAGAAGTATCCAGAACTCTTCCAAAATTGAGTACTTTCGAGGATGAAAGTTTTTATAAGAGGGGGAGAATGTAATACCTGAAAAATTTATTTATTGATTTATTTAATATATATATTATCATAAAGAGCTAAGGACGAGGATGGAATTTTAGAAAATTAGAAAGGCAATTTGGACATTTGACATAGAGAATATAGATACTGAAATAAACCTAGAAAACCTAATTTGCTATTGTTATAGCAAAATACCAGGGGACAAACGCTCCTTACAAGAAACCGTAGAACGATGAAAGGAAAAAGAGTGAATCAATTCCAAGTACGTGAGGTAAGGATCATTATATGAATTCTAAATTATGTTATTGGAATTGGATCTCATAGGTAACGTGTGCGTATCAAGACATAAGATTTGAGAAGGGATGGTATGAGAATGGAGAATCAACGACTTAAGGTTGTGAATTATGGAATTGTTGATGCAAGTACAAAAATTGTTATAATCTAGATGCAATTACATATTTTAAAGATATAATTGAGCTTAGGATTAGAGAGGATTGAGTTTTGGAAATTTTGAAGTAAAAGAAATAGGGTTCGTGGAGATTGCTAAGGATAACATGGCCTACCAACACAGTTGTGTTTCGATTGTGTTGAATTTGAAAGTTGTATCGAGATATACATAGCCTCCCAACACGGTCATGTTTTGACCGCATTGAGTTGAGGGTAACATGACCTCCCAAAACGGTCATGTTTATATTGTGTTAAGTGTGAAAGATGCACTGAGAGATACATGGCCTCTTAACTCGGCCATGTTTCGACCATGTTGAGCTAAGGGTAACACGACCTTCCAATACGGTCTTGTTTAGACTTTGTTGAATTAAGAAGAACACAGCCTCCCAACATGGTCGTGTTATAACCATGTTAAAACCAAAATTTACATTGAAAGATACACCACTCCTAACACGGTTGTGCTTTAGCCTATGTTGAGCAATACAGTCCCCAATATGGTTGTGTTGAAGAAAGTATAACATAATTATATATTCATTTAACTTCAAATTAAACTAATTTTCACGTAACATAGATAGCTAGTAAGACCCTAGAGAAATTAAATAAATAAGATTAAGAGAAGTAAGAGAATGATATTGATCTTAGATTAAATATTAAGAAGAGCTTGTTGATTTGTACAGATTTCAATTTAGTTTAAGTTCAAGACTAGGAAGTGTATAAGGTTATGATTCAAGGTAGGTGTAACTTATATGTTCTTTTATATTTGCTTAAGTTAGTATATGTGTTGAAATTGATTAAGTTGAATGATTTTACTTAAGTATTTAAGTTGTATGTTGTATGTGTTTAGCTCGGCCTAGAGGCCTATAGTGATAGATCCCTAGAAAGCACCCTAATGATCCTTGTGTAACATTATCCCTAGTAGAGCCGTGCTTGGAAATGATCTAGGCTAAATGTTGGTTAAGAGGTTTAAGTGGACATGGGTATGTGGCCCGTAGTGATAGTTCCCATCGCCAGGTTTAAGTGTACATGGGTGTGGGGCCTATAGTGGCAGTTCCCATCACCAGGATTAAGTGGTTTAAGTGAACATGGGTGTGGGACTCTAGTGGCTAGTTCCCATCACTAGGTTTAACTGTACATAGGTGTGGGGCCTGTAGTGGTAGTTCCCATAACCAAATCATGTTCTAATATGCTAAGTATATTAAGAGGGTCATGAGTACCCTATTCCTATTACCAGGTTTAAGTGTACTATTATTATTATGGTGATTAAGTTTTAGGAGATTTGTGTTATTTAATTATAATAGACAGTATTTTTTTGGAATATTATTTTGGTGTTTAAAAACTTCCGTTACGTTAAATGTTTGATATGGTTTTTGAGATTATTTGAATTTTGGGGATGTATGGAATGTTTTTATATAGGAGTTACAGGTTAAAATGCATTAGAATAAATTTAGAGTTTTAATGTGTTCTTGTGAGATAAGGACACGTGGTGAGCAGTAACATGACCCAAGTTTCAGGGTGTTACACAACCTAATAACTTAACCTCTTAGATTCCAAATTAGCATAGGTTCATAAGAAAAATAACCATCTTCTAATCCATAATTGACTAGTACTTTGAATTGATTTCCACCACATCCTTTTAGCCAAAAATAAATAAATAAATAAATAAATAATAAAAAAGAAAGAGATAAATGGATTAAAACTTATGCAAATTTAATTTAACTAAAAATAGCAATACGCTTTTTATTACACTTAATTAATCAAATTTTAATTTTAATTAATTATAAATCCCTTTCCAATTCAACAAAATATTCATAACTATACAGTGACCCAACACAAAATTATAGCCCTAGAAACAATCAAAACACATATAATAATAATAATAATCA
>JBBMOL010002601.1:0-22832 GCA_037954665.1 Laguncularia racemosa
TTTAATGATGAAAAAATAAAAAAAATAATTATGATAATAAATAATAAAAATTGAAATTTATAAAGAAAATAATAGAAATATTAGAAAAATAATAATGAAAATTTAGATTTTAAATAGGATAGATAAAAATCTAGGAGAAAATTTTTCAATAAAAATAAAAATTATTAAAATTATGAAAATTAATAAAAACTAATAAAAAATTAAAAATTATAAAAATCATAAAAATTGATAAAAATCATAAAATTTATAATAGTAGAAATGAGTTGAAAATTAGAGAAAAAAAGAGTTTTTATCATTTAGAAAAATCATTTTCTCAAATAAATCCAAATTTGGTTTTTTCCTTGAAAATATCATTTTCAAAAATCAATTTTTCAAACCTAGGCTTAGATTTTTAGAAAAATCCTAAAATGATAAAACATAATAAAAAGAAATTTCATAATTAAAATTCACAAACATATTAAAATTTTGCAGGAAAAGCGAACTACGGCTTGTTTAATCTTGAATAGTAGGTACGTAGACACCCATTTGGGGCAACCCTAAAAAGGAATGAAAATCATTTTCCTAACATAATCCACTAAAAAACACAATAAAAGACAACAAAAATAAATAAAAGACATTTCGAATAGAGTAAATTTTAGGAGATTAGGTGGTAAACTTAGGTTTTAATAGGTCAGCCTTCGAACTTAGAAACTCTGGTTTTCCCTTTTCCTCTTTCCACAAAACGAGAAGAGGAAATCACGACGACTAGTGGTCTAAATTAAGACTAATCCGCTCCATTAGTCTTAATTCAATCTTTCCCAACAACAGTTGGGTGGCGACTCCAAAATTAAACGAAATTCCTAACTAAAGTCGATGATCTATATTAGATGAGCATAGGGTCTAGTCTAGATCGGATTAGGAATGGGAAATTCAAAAATTAGACTCGACAGCCCTAGTCTAAAACATTTACATGTATAGGGATGTCCAACTGAGGCACGGCCCTTATAAGCCCAATGAAAAGAAACTGGACTCAAGACAGTAAGTTGCTATTTTGTTGGGTACTTTGAAAGATCAAGGGGTTACAAGTTCTATGATCCCATAACTAAATTGATATTTGAGTTAGGAAATGCTCGGTTTTTTGAGGATGTCGAGTTTGCCGGGGAGATACGGTTAGAGATATTGTCTTTGAAGAGGAATACGTTAATATTCCCACAGGTGTTATTGAATTTGGTCAAGATTCCATTCCTGATCCTCTTCAAGACATAATAAAACAAGACAATATTGGAGATCCCATTCAAGATACTATTCCAAAAGAACAAACTCTATCACCTCAAGAACCTATGCCATTGAGGAGATCACTAGACAAAGAAGAAGTGCGTTGCTAGATAACTACATCGTATTTCTTCAGAACATGAGGTTGATATTGGAATGATGGAAGATGATCCAATGAACTTCCGTCAAGCCATTGGAAGTTCTAAATCTCAGAAGTGGATTGATGCATGAATGAAGAGATAAAGTCTATGAAAGACAATGATGTTTGGGATCTTGTCCCATTACTAGAAGGTGCGAAGCCCATTGGTTGCAAATGAATATTTAAAATCAAGAGGGATTCAAAAGGCAATGTAGAGAGGTACAAGGCTCGTCTTGTTGCAAAAAGCTTTACACAGAAAGAAGGCATTGACTATAAAGAGACTTTCTCACCAGTTTCTTCGAAAGACTCTTTTAGGATTATAATAGCATTAGTAACACAATTCGATCTGAGTTACATCAGATGGATGTAAAGACCGCCTTCCTCAATGGTGACATTGATAAGACAATCTATATGGTACAACCAGAAAATTTTGTATCAGGAGATCCAAAGAATATGGTTGTAAACTTAAGAAATCCATCTATGGACTTAAGCAAGCATCTCGACAATGGTATTTCAAATTTCATCAAGTGATCACTTCGCTTGGTTTTGAGATGAATTTGGTCGATGATTATATATACCGTAAGTTCTGTGGGAGCAAGCATATTTTCTTGGTTTTATGTGTTGATGATATATTGCTTGCCACTAACGATATAGGCTTATTGCACAAAACCAAGAGATTCTAGTGAGAATTTTGAGATGAAAGATCTTGGTGCTGCCTCTTTTGTGTTAGGAATACAAATACATCAAGATTGCTCTCGAGGTACTCTTGGATTATCACAAAAGAGCTATATCGAAAAGGTACTCAAAAGGTATGGCATGCAAAATTGTAAACAAGTGATACACCTGTAGCTAAGGAGACAAATTTAGTCTTAGTCGGTGCCTTAAGAATGATTTTGAGGAAAAGGAAATGCAAAAGATTCCTTATGCATCAGTAGTAGGGAGTCTAATGTATGCTCAGGTTTGTGCACGTCCAGATATTGCAAACATTACAGGAATGTTAGGCGGATACTTGAGTAATCCAGGATTAGACCATTAGAAAGCAGCCAAACGGGTCTTGCGGTACTTACAGAGAACAAAAGATTACATGCTTACCTATCAGAAGTCAGATCAAATCGAGATCATTGGGTATACTGATTCCGATTTTGCTAGATGCCAAGATAGTATGAAGTCTACATCTATCTATTAGTTGGGGAGAGCCGTCTCTTAGATGAGCATAAAACAATCCCTTGTTGCTTCTTCTACTATGGAAGCAGAGTTTGTAGCATGTTATGAGGCATCCAATCATGGAATATGGTTGCGGAATTTTGTCACAGAGTTGTGCATTGTGGTACTATTAATAGGCCACTTAAATTATTTTGTGACAATAAGTCAGCAGTTTTATATTCTAACAACAATAGGAGCTTGACGAAGTCAAAGCATATAGACATCAAGTTCCTAGTTGTAAAAGAAAGAGTTCAGAGTGGACAGTTATCTATAAAGCATATAGGAACAAACTCTATGATCACGGATCCGCTCACTAAAGGAGTGTAACCAAAGTGTTTCATGAGCACACTGCTCATATGGGTGTCATGACTTTAAGTGACATTAAGTTTTAGTGGGAGTTTATTACCTTGAATGCATTTATGTCATAGACAAACTTTAATAAGTTGTTTTGGTTTATTATGTTTTGAGGGTATTTTCTGTAGAAATAAAAGTATCTTGTTTGCTACACTCTGTTTTTGGTTTATGGTTTGATCTCACTAAGGTTTATGGTGGACTAGTAGAAAATAGACATGTTAGATCACATTGCATGAAATTTTCTTGCTACACATCCATATCATGATCTATGTCATTCAATTATATTAACATTGTGACCATTGATGAGTAGAGTTACGATAAATGTAATGAATACCACTTTGATCCTATGTTGATACGACTGATGGACCGGATTGGTTATAGATACATTCTGTTCATGACAGCAAATTTGAGCTCATATGGTTTTGCAAAACATAATTGTAAAGTTACACATATATGTCCAAGTGGGAGATTATTAGATCCTTAATCCAACGTTAACCTTATATGTGAAATAATAATGTGTTGCAGGCTATTATATTAAGTTAAACTCAATTAAAAGTGATCAATAAGATTTGGATATTTGAGTTTTAATGTATTTAATAGGATATGACTCTTTTATGTGTAGAGACCTTATGGGTAGTTTCTATTTTTATGATGGGTTAAAATAGAAATATCATAAAGGTAAACATATAGTTATCTATATAAATAGTGGTTCATACGTACCTTTCTTGTCTCTTTGAATCATATCATCAGATAGACTATAGAGAGGAAAACAAAAGGATCTCTCAAAGAAAAAAGTATTGATTTGGAAGGTCAACCGCACAATCTAAAAATCGTGGATCATAATGAATTCAGGTATGCTTTCGCATATTTATTGATTAATTCTTAATGATCAAATATAAAGATTTAGGAATTTTATTTGTGATGATTTTTACAATTGGTTAATTAAGATTCTACACACTGTTATAGAAAGAAGAGAAAATTCAGACCTTTCATAGCTGCTTCTTTTGGGCCACGCGTTTTTCTTTTTCCCCGGTTGTTTCTGGGAAACCCCTATAAAGGATCAGTTTTAAAGCGTCTTTATTGTTTCTTCTCATCTATTCCTGTCTCACTTTACTTTTGAAATGTTGGCATAAAAATTAAATTTGATAAAATTGCAGGTGAAAGCGAAAGCCGCCTAAGCCTTACATGTCCGCGTAGATAAAACTTGTCAGGAACAACAGATGAAAAGTACACGTAATATATTATATAATATATATTTTTCTAGTCTAGATATGTCTATCCGTTATAATAATTTAATTGCTTTCTTTTTAAGTTTCCCAAAAAATCATTATCAATTTTTTTTAGAAAAATATAAAAAAAAATTGGCAGCATTTAAAAGATAAGCCCGGGAAAACGGGAATCTTGGTAAGCACAAGCTGGATATGTACATGTACGTATTTTATACAAAAGGGAGAACAAATAAATAATAATAATCCTCAAATTTTTTATTTTATTTTAAAAATAATTTTATTGACATAAGCCAAATCCAAAAACCACCTCTCCCCTACTGTACCATATATATGTATTTTTTTTTTTTTTTTTTAGTATTCCTACCACACACCACCCCATGTGCTTTGTGCTCCCCAGTTCATGAATATGGATGGTTCAACTTCCTTAGAAAAAAAAAAAAATATATCAAACAAACCCAGTTCCCTTTTTAAAAAAACAAAATAAAGACCAAATCGTATTGAAGTTATTACTTATTTTCCCCACCCGAAAGTTTTATTCTATGCTAACGTAGTCAAATCTCCTTTTAAAAAAAAAAAAAAGAAAAAGGAGGAAGGAGGAGGTTTGGCCAAATGGCTGCTCGTGCAATTTTAATTTTAGCAAAAAACCCAAAAAACCCTATAAACATCATCCTCCATATTAAAATGCGATGTCCATTATTGAATGATTCACATACATACGAAAAGGAAAAGTATGGATTAAAAATTGACTTTTGTTTTGTCTATTGGGTGTTTTTGCTTCACGGGCTACATCTTCCGGATTTTATTCGATCCTTGCAATTATCAAAGCTTTAAAATTGCTATGGGTTATAGTACTATTTTAATGGCAGGTCATGGTAGTAGATAGAAGCAATAGCTAATAATTGATGGTGGTGATTATTATCATGAAAAAAATATTAATGAAAAATAAGGAAAATAACTTTCAAATTTAAAAAAAAAAGGAAACTATTTTTCTTCATTCTCCATTTACAATTTTTTTTTTTTTTTTTCGGTGATCGGGCTATTTCTATTGGTTTTGGATTATTGTCATATCTGTTCACCACAACTTAACTACCCCCAAAACCATTAATATTTGCATCATTTCGAGATTACCCCAGGAAAAAAAAATGACAAATTCAAAGCTTTGATTTATAATAATGTAAAAAAAAAAAAAAAGTTTGAAAAAAAATTTCCATTAAAATAACGACCTGAGTTATTATTAGACAAACTGATAAGATGTTTTTATCAATAATATAATGAAATTCATGAACGTCCAAAATGTGGAGTTAGAAGGGGAAAAGAGTCAAAAAAAGAAAAGAAAAATCAATAGCATAATAAAGCAGAATCTTCGATTACTTTTGAGAATTCAGGGTTGTGGTTGGTGGACAAACAAAAAAATGTAAGCCCAGAGGATTTATTTCCTTTTATACCCTTTAGTTTAGCTATTACTTTCTCCCCCTCCGGTTTAAATAGGAAAAAAAGACCCTTTTTCCTTGCTCAGACAAGGAAAATAAATAAAATCCTACAATCTTTTACCCATATTTGGACTGGCAGAAGGAATAGGTCAAAATGTCGATATGGTAATAATAAGATTATTGGGGTAGAGCGGGATTTCATTTTGCGCGTTTGAGCTTTAAAAAAATAATAAATAAGTATTCAAAAACATAAAATGCAGGCCATTTCCTGTTTCCTCGTAGTAGAATAATTAATAAACAAAAGTCAAAACAAGCCGAAGCCCGTGGGCAGGGTCACGGCTTCTAGGCTGCTGCTCCCGCTGAGTGCTGACTTGTCTTTGCGATTGCACCTAAAATCATCAATAGGACAAGCCGGCGGCCGTTAATTAGAGCAATCAGAAACTCTTGGGTTTGGACTTTTGAGTATTCTTCAATTTTTTCCCTTTTTTTCTTATTCTCAACCAACACATCATCAACAAAATACAAGATAAATACTATAATCATAAATAAATATATGGATTTTCCCTCGAACTTTTTTCTTTTTTTTTTTTGTTTATACCTTTTAATAAAGGTTTGAAAAAAAGGTGGCAAACAAAACCCAAATTTGCTTTTTTCTTTTTTCTTTTTTCAAATCGACTGTAAACCAATTTGTTCGAGACACAACCATAATCATTAAAACGCGAACAAAGTCATCTAAACTAAAAAAATAAATAAGAGTTGGCTTCCTCTTCATGAAAACGTGATCATAACCCACGCGCACTCCCTTTTGTTTTGCGTCCACAAGAGAATTATTCTCCTTCTTCTATAATCAACATTTCCCACACCCCCCCCCCTCCCTACCAAAAACCATAACCACTTATAATTCCTGCATCGAAAAAAGCCAACCCTCTCCTCTTTACCCCAAAAACAACCCGTTTCATAAATCTTTCGTTTTCCCGTTTGTTGTTGTGGTGGTGAATGAAAGTCCCCCCCCGGGGAATCGGCGGCCCTCCGCGGGCGTTTCCTTTTTCCAAGCTTTCCGAGGGGTTTCCCTCAACTCCTCCCCTTTTTCCCCGAGAAATTCCTCGTTAAACCCATTTAAATTCCCCCTCAGACGCAACTCCCTCTCCTGATGCAAAGTAAACCCTCCTCTCCATCCTGTTCGAGGAACTTCTGCGCCCCTCCCCCAACCCCACTCTTTCTCTCACCCATCATGCTGTGTTCGAGGAAATTAACCCTTTTTGCAGGGAAAAAAACTTTTAGGGAAAGGGGGGCCCTGTCTAACGGAGCAGATGTGGTGTTAACAAGCAAAAACCATGTCAAACCTTTTACAAACTCACCTTTGGGTTTATCCACTTGATGGATTATTCCCTCTGGAAGAGTTAAAACTACCCGAAGACGTCAGGAGCTCGTTTTTTTGAGCAAAAACCCAGTGTCCCAAGCAAAAAGCCTTTTTTGTATCGGGATGTTCCCCGGAACGCGTATCGAGATTTCAGAAAATAAGAAAGAGTTGTTCCGATCACGATAAGCTCGAGGAAATATTTTTCAATGGCTTTACGGATTCTTCGAGTTGCCGGAGGAGTGGAGAGCCTGGAAAAGGAGTTGCAGAACCAAAAAACCATACCGAAGACAAATCCAAAAACGAACCATCATTGCCCTTTAAAGGGTCTCGTCGGTATGCCAAAATGGTGTTGTCGGCGGCTCCACCCCAGCCAAGACGTGCCGGCGAAGTCGGCGTCCAAATTTTAATTTAGTTCCCTTCGGGGGACTTTCGGTGTCCGATCCGTTGGATTTGAGAAGGCCCCCGGGTGGTCCCACTGGTCAGATTCGACAGGGGGGGCAATCGCTGTTTGGACCCCAATCGGGGCTGACACTGTCCCAAGACAGGTCAGAAGTGAACCCCACCGAATTCATAAAAAACCGCGCGCTAAAGAACCAGATTTCCTTTTGGGGGTGCAGGGAGAACAAGATTCCTTTTGAAACCGCGGGGATGTGTCAAAGCTTCACGCTGTTTTGCCAACAACAAAGCGGCTCTTGAAGCCCCCAGGACGGGTTTTTTTTGTTCGAAACTGAAGGTCTCTCTTCCTTGGAATGTGAAAGCGGCTCGTTTACGAGTTTTCGCTTTGGCTAAAAGTGATCAGACACCCGGCCTGCATGCCAAAGCCGGAGCTTTTCCCCTTGCTGGTGCGGGTATCAGGCTGGATTTGGGTTCGGAGAACCCGAGCCCCCGGGTCAATGCCGTAGGGCCCTTTTCAACCCTTTTAAAACCCGGGAGTTGAAAAAACGAGAATAATGGAGACGGTTGGGGCTCTTAACGGGTCACGAGGTGTTGAGATGGGGGGCTACTGGGAGGAAAAGGGGGAACGTGCGGTACGATATTCACCCTCTCCGGTGTACACTCGTACATGAAACGCCTCGGTAGGAAAACCGCGTCGTTAAGGGGTTTTTGGGTTGGCCCCCTCAGGGCCCTACAAAACAAAAAGGATCATTGGCTGCCATTTTGAATTTGGCGGGGGACAGAGAGGACCGTTGGGAAGTGGTGGGGGGGGGTGTGGTGGCATGGTGGGGTTTGGGGTCAGTCGGTGGGTGGTGAAGGGGAGTGACTGTCCTTGAGGCGGGGGTGAAAAGAGGGGGGATTATTTTGGGTTGTAGCCCCTTTCAAAGTTTTAGGAGGTGAGTATGGGGTTGAGAGAGGGTTCGGATAGGGCAAGGGAGAGTCGGCTGCGCGTAGAATGATAGTAGGAAAAGGGGTTTAGGGCGGTGGCGGAGTGGGGGCAACTTCAGGGTCGAGAGAGTGGTTTTGGGGAAATTTATGGGGACAGGAACGGGGGGGGTAAAGGAAGGCGGCCTCCCTTTTGAGGTTTTTTTTGGGGTGGGGAGCTGGTTTAGGCGGCATTTACGGGAAATTTTTGCTGCCCCCCTGTAACGTACTACTATATTCCATCAAATCTGCAGAAATTTTTAACAAAAATAATGGTCCGTTAACCAAATTTTTTTTCATTTGTAAAGATTCATTAAAATTTGATTCATACCCCCATTGCGAAAGCCCCCTAAAAGGGAGTATCTCTTTTGTTGAAACTGGTGTACATGCTTGATATGTTTTTTTTTATTTTTTTTTGGGTGGATTTTTATATCTTAAAGCATGAAAAAATGGTTTAAATGACCCTTTGAGCCCCCTTATTATCTTTTCTTTTCGACTAAAATTTTGAAGGGCATACTGCTGCAAGCTTGTTCTGATGAAAAATAAATTCAGGTTATTAACAGTATATTATGCTGTATAAAAAGATATTAAAAACACGCTCGATTTGTATTATGTGTCCCAAAAAAGAAGAGAAAATCGAAAAAAACATATTGTAGTAAATAGAAAAAAAAAAAAAATCCAAGGCAACAAAAAAAATGGAAAAAAAAAAATAATCATACCCAAATAGTGAAATCAATTTAATACATTGTTAGTGGCTTTAATCTGTTTAGAGTAAGTTCATAAAAAAGTGGACAATTTTAATTAAGAACAAATCATTAGTTACATAAATAAAAAAACATTTTTATATTTGTTTTTGTTTGACATTAAAAACTAAAGGAAGATAGCACTATGTGAAATGCTTTTTAGAGTTGTCGCTTAGTTCTCGTTGAGAGTCTCCAGGCTGGCCCTAAGGTATTCTTGTAATTTAAAGAAAAAAGGGAAGCTTGCAAAAAGAGCAAGGGAGCTAAGGAGTGAAGCTTTTTTCGACGGGAAAACTCCCGCACAAAAATTTTGGGTTTAGGAGAAAAGAAAAAGTAGCAATAAAAGAGGTATAGTTGGGTTTTAAGAGTGTGCCCCCCTTTTTGTAGTTGCTTAAGGGTTTTTTTTGGGAGGAGGATATGGTTTGCTTTAGTTGACACCCACTACCTTTCTTGTAGGTTTATGGTTTTGGGGACAGAAATTTAAAAAGTCAGTGAATCGTGGTTGCTTATCTTTTGTGTCCACCTTCCCCCTTGTCCTTTACCCTTGGTGGTTTGTTTCTTCGACAACCTTAGGCTTGGTGGTTTTGGGGGAGGAAAAAAGTCCTCAAATTTATTAGTATCTTGTTGGTGGTAGTTGTAAGGGAAAAGGTTGCTTTTTTTGGGGCCTTCAAGCATCAAAGGGGTGAGTTGTGTCAAGGGTCATGGTTCAAATGCTTCCCTTTATGGTAAAGCCTAATAAAGAGGTTGAGTGGTCTATTCTTGGGCTTTTAGGCATTGCACACTATTTGGAGGCTTGCTGTCCCATAGTTGGACTTGTTCTAAGCTAGAGGATGGAGTGGTTGGTGGAAGTAGGATCAAGTGTGGTCTTCTAAGTTCTAATTGTATGTTGGGGATGAGATAGATCGAAGTGGTGGAGTAAGATTGAGCGTGGTTTTCTAAAAGCTCCAATCCAATATTCGGGGATGAGGCAAAATTAAGTGGTGAGTGAGGTTGAGCATAGTCTCCGTCGACCTCCTAAGTTGTTGTGTTGATGTCAAAGTGGACTAAGTGGTGAATGAGACAAAGCATAGACTTCATTGGTCCTTAAGTTGGTGTATTGAAGGTTAAGTATGCCAAGCTAAACTGTTACTTTGCCACAAAACCCAAAAGTGGTTAGCGAAGCATTTTGCTCAAGCTTCCTCATGGTGGTTATGCTTCTCTTGACAATTTTCAATTCATTGGTTTGAATTTAAAAAATGTTGTTCGAAACATAAAGAGGCAAAATTTCCCTTTGTCTTTACATGCACATTTCAGGGAAATTAATGTTGTGGATGCATTTTAAATGTAAAGAGGCTATGTAGACATAGGTACATTTTTTTGGCCATTTTGTTGGTTGATTTAATCTATATGTGTTCTTTCCTAAGACACATATGGATCTGGGTGTGGGGAATGAACCTTAGGATGTAGGACGTGAAAAGTAGCATCTTTTCATTTTTGTAGTTACTTTTCCATAACCTTCCTTATATAAAGGGTTTAAGGGTTTTTTAAACCCTTTTTACACTTTGTTTTCTCCTTTAAGTCTATGCGATTTTTTTTTGTGCTTTTTGTGTTTCTAAAGCCTTCTTTCCTTTTTCATTCTGTTTTTAAATCAAACCTACTTTCAAACTTCTGAGTCATTGAGTATGGCTAAATCTCCTTTTCATCATTAGTTTCTTTTTAATCCTCTCATGGAGAGGTTTAATGACAGTGTAGTACCTTTATGGGTGCCCCTTCTAGCTCCACTCTCCTAGAGATAGTGATAGACACATCATCATCTAGGTTGGTTCTGGGTGGCAATGTTGGCAATGGCATGGGATAAGGCATAGTGCTAAAGGGAGAGGTATAAATAGAGATGAAAGAGTTTTCTATTAGGGTGGATGTCAATAGGGGCACTAACATTTCTATGGTCTCTCTGTGTGGCCAAGGGTAGCTAGCTAAACTCATATATAGTGGCCAACAACTTTATAGAGAAGGAGGGGGAATGCAAGTTGCAGCACATGTCACTCCTAAGGGTTGGACCTGTAGGTTAGCAACTAAGGACAAGAGGGTCCCTTTGATGGGATAAGGTGTTCTACATTTTTTTATCGATACATCAAGTTTTGGTCGTGGGTCCCTTTGTTAGACTTTAAAAGGGTGTGTTTAATCTTATCACTTAGACACTGAATGCCTACTTGATGGCAGTGGCTTTAAATCATTCTACAAATTGTTCAAGAGGTGTAAAACCTGGACAATCTCAATCACTTTTACAAGCTCAAGGCAAGTCGTATGTGGTATCACTTCTAGGCTTAGCTAAGAGAAAAATTTGGGATGGACAAAGGTGGACTCATAATTCAAGGGGTGGAAAAGTAAGTTCCTTGTGATTAAGTCCAATAACGACTTAGATTTTTGGACACAATGGGGGGAAGCTAGTCAAATCCAAACCTCAATAACTTATAGCCATGTGATCGGGAAACATGGTTAAGAAGATACTTAAGCATTTAGCTCAAAATGGTTTGCCAAAAACAAAGTATTTCATTTACGAGGGTGTCATGGGAAGCAGTAAAGATGTTGAGAAGGGGATGTCCCCAAAGGAGTTGGGTTATTGAAGCAAACCTCTAGGCTTTGAACATTGAAGCTACTCAAACTGGCAAGCAATGGCCAAAGAACCAGCTCACCCGAGTTAGGGAGAAGCTTTTGATAGTTAAGGAGCCTACATTTGCATTAATCTTACTAGACTTGTTGACTTAGTGGGTAATGGCAAGGAGAAGATGAATGGCTTTAGGGTAGAGAGTTTTGTTTGGATTTAGGTTTAAAGAGGAAAGTTGATTGGTCCCTTTTCTAGCTAGGCTACATCGAATGCTAATGAGGAGGTGCAAAAGAGGGCGGGCAGATGAGGGAGGGGAAAAGAGAGGAGGAGGATCGAAGGAAAAAGTAATAGAGAGAACAAACACTTGTCCTTTTAGGCATCTCTAGCCACCCAAGCATTTGGTTTGAGGGCATAAGTTCATCTAAAATTGGAACATATGTTGCAATAATGTGCCCTTGGCAACGGGCACATTTGTAAGGAGATTTTGTCTCGAGAGATGTTACCTAGGGATAAGGGGAAAGGGAGAGGGGGCGGCTTTTGGGGCTTAGGGCTGGAGGAGGTTTAAGAATGCTTTTATAGGAACTCTACAACATAGTGTCTAAGAGTGGGCTTATCCTTGTTGGAGCAGCATCCCTCAACTATCTCATTATTATTTCTTTGTCATTTACCACTAATTGATGGGAATCAAGCTACGAATTGGGTTCAAACATAAGGAGGATCAATGACTCCACTTGGTTGAAAGAATGTTGTAAGGAACTATCATGAGTGACAAATAAACTTATTCTAATGGGTATCTAGTTCATAGGTTGAAAGGAGTTTTTTGGGTTTTTATAAGAAGAGGAAAGACTATTTCAGAAAAAAAAAGAATGCTTTTGGTTTAATCTAGTTTCTAAAAGAGGCTATGATTTTTATAGACAATGCTAAGATCCACTTTCCCAAAAGGTTGATGGTTTATTAAAGGCACCAACAACTCAAGTTGATAAGCATATTGTTTTAGACAGTTATGGTAGCTTTTTATTACACTTAGGAATCCAAAGGAATTACTTTAGTAAAATATTAGCTAATTTTTTCTTTCTTATTTTAGACTACTTAGTTTTCCTTTTCAGTTATTTCTTTAATTTATAACTATTTTAAAGAAATAAGTTTTCTTATGTAACCTTAAGAAACAATGTAGTTGAATCATATTATTTTTTTTCTTGTATTGTGTGAGTTCTTCTCATTCAAATTTTTATTTTATCGCCCTTCTTAAATTTGGTGAGCAAATCATATAACCTGCTTGTGCGTCATATCAAGTAGTTTATGTATAGTTTGATTTTCCCCTTAGTGTATCATCTTTTGGAGGAGTCATTTATATCCTTAATATTTTTCTATTGATTTCATATAAGATAAAAATAATAAATCAATATAATACTTTGGTAGTTGGGTGGTAAAACTAGATTAGAGTGAGTTCACATAGAAAAGTTGACAATTTTACATTAAGAAAAACATCATTAGTTACATAAATAAGAACATCATTTAATTAATTTAGCTCGTGATTGATATTAAAAACTAAAGGTAAGACTAGCACTATTTTTAAATGTGTACTGCTGTTGCTAAGTTCTCATTGAGAGTCTTTAGGCTAGGCTTAAGGTTTTCTTGCAAGCTAGGAATAAATGAAAGCTTACAAAAAGAGCAAATGTGAGCTAAAGGGTGTAGAGCTTTCTTTAATACAATCATTTCGATGCTCAAGTCAGTGAAGATTTAGTGAATAGAGAGAAAGTAGCAAAAACCCAAAGAGTAAGTTTAAGGTTTTAAGAGCATGTGCCATTTACTTGTAACTACTTAAGGGTGTTTATTGGAGGAGGATGTGGCTTTACTATTAGCTGACATCCACTAACTTGTCCCTTGCAGGCTTTATGGTTTGTGGAGGACAAATACTGCAAGTCAGTGGATCATGGTTGTCTCTATCTTTGGTGTGTTACTTGCCCCCCCTTGTCCTTTTGCCATCATGTTGGTTGTCTTCTTAGACCACCTTTGGGGCTTAGAGGTTTTTTGGGGGGAAAAAAAGGTCATCAAGTGTCTAAGGGTAAGTAGTGTCACGGGTTATGGTTTGATGCTTTGTCATTGCATGCATATTTTTAGGGCATTTAAAATCATAGATGCGCATCAAATGTGAAGATTCTGTTTAGATACTGGTATAATTTTCAACCTTTTCCCAAATCGATCTAGTCTATCCATGTTTATGCTTGGACACATAGATGGATCTTTGTGTGGGAATGAACCTTAAGTAGCGTTTGGTTGGGATTAGAATTCAGTACCCAACAGGACAAAAATTTTTTGTCCACCGTTTGGTTGCCCCCCATGAAGAAAGTACTAGACAAAACATTAATATAGTACTGGACAAAATCAGATATATTTGTACCGTGTGTAATTCGTAACTAAAAATCTGGTATGGACAAAAACACTATTTTTGTGAAATTCCCAATTTAGCCTTCATCCTTTCCTGTTTAAACAGCCCCCTTCTACTTCCTTTCTTCTTTTTGAAATTTAAAAAACCCTCAGCGTGCCCCGGAAAAGGACGTATAGGGCTCATCGGTTTCCGCTCCTTCATGCCGCTCGTCGTGTAATCGGTCGGAAGTTCGACCATTGCCACCAATTTGGTTCGTATGGTTCCATTTCTTTTCGATTTTTTTGCTTCCTTTTCGAATGCATCATGATTGTTTAGGGTTCGTATCATCATCGTCATCACTTTGCTCCATCATCTCCTCCCTTGTTTACGGTTCGAACTCTCGGGGAAACCCCATGTTCTTAGCAGGCACACACCTTAACCACTCAGCCAAAGCGAAGTTGCTGCTCTTGGGGCCTTTTTTTTTTTAATAAAATGCATACTCTGTTACGTCCCCTTTCTCTTCCAATTCAAGTTCTCAAACCCCCATATCTCACCAAATCAAAATAGCCCTTGTCGATTTTTATTCGAAATGTAGATTGGTCGAGGATGCTTGACAGGTCTTTGATGAAAGGGCTGAAAGAGATGTTATGTTGTGGATGCCATGTTACATGGGTATGTTGGTGTAGGTGAGTATGAGGCGGGTGGTTGTGTTGTTTGGAAAATGGTAAAAAAGGGTTTAGAACCAAACTCGAGGAGGTTGTGGTGCTGTTTTTGGCTGCTGGGGAAAAGGTGTTTGATTACAGATTTCTTCATGTGGTGTTTGATATGATGGTTGTGAAGAACGAAGTGAGTTGGAATGCAATCATTACCAATGGTTGAAGCGGGGAAAGTGTGTGGAAGCATTAGAGCTTTTATGGAAGTTTTGATGGGAAGGGTTAGATTTGATTCTGTCATAATGTTGGCCGTGATTCTATCACAATGTTTCCCAAGAATGTTGTAAGTTTGTTCTTGCAAATGCAAAAGAAGGTGTTAGGACCTAATGAAATAACTATCATTGCTATGTTGTCCTTACGTCCAGATTTAGTGATGGACTTTAAATTGGTAAAAGTTTGCTTCACGTGAAATTAAAGGTGGCATGAACATGGATACTCTTCTTGGGAATGCATTTCTTCATATGTATGGAGAAGTGTATAAAAGAAGGGAAGGTTGATTATGTTATGTGGTTGTATAAAGATATGATCTATGCTGGGTTAAAACCTCATAAGTATACTTTTAATCTGTTGATTTGTGGTTTGTGCAAGGAGGGTGTTTAGATGATCCCTGATGCATGTTTCATAAAATTGCGGGTGTGGGATTTTGGTTCATGTTGTTGCAAACGGGGGGTTTAGTATGAAGGGTTGGAGTTTTTAAACGAGATGAGGGATCAAGATTCCTTCTAATATGGTTGTATACAATATTTTGATTTCAAGTTTCCTTTAAATGCTTACATTGTAACATATTGCTGTGGAGTCATGGAAATGCTGCTCTTGGGAATTAGGAAACGTATTTGTGTCCTTAGTTGATGGTACTATAGTGGCAAGAAATGTTTGCCTAATTTAATTACATATTCTACTATAATGGTAGTTTAAGTAAGGCTAGGATAATAGAAGAAGCTAAAAAAAATTCTCTGAGATGATTAGTAGAAATATATGTCCGGATTCTCTTCTTTATGATGCTATATGTTTTTGCTACCCTTATTGAATATAGATTATGTAGCATATGATGTTGTTCCACTATGTTTTGTATTATGAAAATGATCTTTGGATCCCCAATGTTACACTTATGGGTCCTTCCTTCGATATGTCATATAAATCATGGATCATCATGGATTTCAAATTTTTGTCTTCTTGGATGGAGAGTCTATATCAATATGCTTGCAATGGTGGCTGCTAGTTTCTATTTATGAACTTTGTTTTGAATAGGAGAGTAGAGAGGGGTGTATTAAATGAGGAGCATAGTAGATATGAAATGCGTCGAGAGGTGTTTGATTCCCTCATTAATGGAAGTGATACAATTGTTTATGGGAATTAAGGATGTGTAGCAATAGTTTTGCACATCTTGTGAACTCATTAGGGTACGAGGGGAATACATTGTAATGGAAGAGCAACGGTGAAGAACAAGTTGCGATTTTTCTTAACATCCTAACACATCATACAAAAAAACAGGAGTTTTAAGTCAAAATTCGTAGATCAAGTGAGACTGTTAGTAGAAATTTCCATTAAGTGTTAGTGCTGTGTTAAGGTTACAAGATATCTTACTTGCAAAACCCAGTCAGTACCAGAAGATTGCATTGACGAATGGTGGAATGGTTTAAGATAATTTCCCAAAAAATCTTTTAGGTACCTTAAGTAATTGACGATGGTCATGAGATCCTTATAATACAATATAATTTTTTTTTGTTTTGTTTGGGAACATATTAGGGTTGCCTTGGAGCATTAGATGGTACCTACGTTGCAGTAACAACACAGTTGCAGATTGACCTAGGTATCGAAAAAGGAAAGGGCATCTTGCAACGAATGTCATGGGTGTATTTTGGATCGTGACATGAAATTTATTACATATTGGTGGCTGGGAAGGGTCTGCATCAGATTCTAGATTTATTATGTGATGCATTCATTCGATCTAATGGATTGAGAGTTGCACCTAGAAAGCATTTTAAAAAAGAAAACTTTTTTCATTTTATCTATTCAATTGAAATTTTTCATGTAAATTTATGTGGTTACATTTCGTTGTAGGTTCATATTATCTAGTGGATGGTGGATATTCCAATGCACCAGCATTTCCCTTTTCCCCCTTTTTAAAAAGAGGCGTTATCACATTCAAGAATGGGCTACAAGTCAACGTAGGCCTCAAAATTGTGAGGAATTATTTAACTATAGACATGCAAGGGCAAGAAATGTTGTAGAGAGGTGTTTTGGAATTTTGAAGAAACGATGGGGTATTCTAAGGAGTCTATCATTTATCCCATTAAAATACAATGTCGAAAGATTCTAGCTTTTTGTCTATTACACAACTTCATTCGAATGTACATGCCACTGGACCCATTGGAGCACGCTATAATTGAAGGTGATGAAGTTCCAATTGGAGAAAATGGAATTGATGCAATTTTAAACAGTAGAACTTACTGAGGCAATGGATTGAGATGGGAATACCTTTTGCACAAGAGATGTACGATGAATGGAGGGCATGTCATAGGAACTAGAATGTTACTAATTGTTGTACTTTCTTTGATTATGTATCTTAGATCAGTGTCACTAGTGATTTTTCGTTAATTATATATTATTGAAATATTTTATTATCAAATTTTCAATTTTATGCTGTAATGTAAATTGAAATATTGTATCTAAATGTTTGTATGCATGACTTACATTTTTTTTGTTTGCTTTTTACCTTACACTATGGATTTGTTTACAGTCATGGATAGTGAGATAAAAAAAATAGAGTTCTTGGAGCCAAGTTGAGAAAGAAACGTTATTGATAGTGCTAGAGGAGTTAGTCGTTGAAGGATACAAAGGGGGAAAATGGCACTTTTAAGGGAAAGGGGCTCATGAAAAAGCTTTTTAAAAAGGATGAAAAGTCACATTCTAGAAATCAATCTCAATGTCAGGCAAATTGTTAACAAAATGAAGAGGTAGTCAATGAAGCTGGCAGAGGTTGTTGACATGATAAATACTAGTGGTTTTGGGTGGGATGATGTCAAAAATGTGTTATAGTTGATAGTGATGCAGTCCTTGCCGAATACATGGAGGTTAAAATCAACATTATCTTTATTTTGAAGTATACTTTTTTTTAAAGTTAATTCTTTGTTGTTATAATAACTATTTCTATTGTTTTGTAGAAAAATCCGAAGGTTGGTAATCATGGCAAAAGGAATTTAAAGAGTTTAAAAAAACTTCAAGGGATATTTGGAAAGGATGGGAGTAAATGGAAAAGGCTGGGGGCACCAGCAGATGTGACACAAGACTTACAAAATGAGGGTGAGGATACTTTTGATGAAGATATTGGAGTCAGAACAAGTGTCACAGTCTACTGAAGCCTCCAGCTATGGTCACGTGATCCATCTATGCGACCGACTCCAAGCGTCTGATGGCAGAATATGCTGCAAAATTTATATCTACGTTTCAAAAAGAGCATAAGTGATGTTAGGGGGTTTTTTTCTTACTTGCAGGAAAAATTGCTAATCCCCTTAGGGACGATGTTGTTGCAGAGTTAAAAACGTTAGGATTGTCGGGAAAATGAAGATTTGGATGTTCTTATGCAAATGGCAACAAATCCACAGTATGGAAGTTTTTTTGGAGGCTCCAAGGAGAACAACGCCTAGCATTTGTTAGGCGAATTTTCGGTTGATGTAAAACATGTTTGCAATATTTGTGTGATTGAGACTTCTTTCATTGGCTTTGTATTATCAAACCTCTCTACCCTGGTTTAGTAACTTATATGGTTAAACTTGTTTTCATATTTGTAGAAGTTGTAACCTCATGTATCTCCTACAACAGAGTTTGGGAGATTTTCTATCAGATGTAGTTGGCAGGTATAATCATAGAAACTACTTTGATTATTCCTTCGTAATGAATATTTTTTTTATCTATGCCATTTATGCCTTCCTTATGAAATATAAAAGTGGTTTATGTTCTAAACTTTAAACGATCTAATTTGTGGATGGATTTTGGAATTTTCAGATCCTTCAGTGACTTATTCAAAGTGGTTGATAGATATGTGGATGTTTTAGTGTAAAAATGTTTCATGTCTTCAGTGACCTATTTAAATTTTTAAATAACGTATTATGTTATTAAATATAACATAATTTTTTTCCCTAAAATATTTAATATAATATATTAAACTTTCAAAACATTTTTCCTTATAAAAATAACTGATATAATTAAAAAGGAGAAATTGTTAATTTACTATGTTTAATCCAGTTACTTTGCAATTCTAAACACTAAAAAAGCCAAAAAGCCTTTCTAGTAATTAAAAAGGCAAAACCGTCAAATTTACTATGTTCAGTCCCCAATTTCTTTGCAATCCAAACACAGACAACACAAAAATCCTTGTCCAGTACTGAACAAAACCAAACATGGTACAAAAATATTTTTTATTAATCCTTTTTGTTTTGTACTGTCTAGTACCAATTTAAACCCAAAAAGTACCTTAGAATTTAGGATGTGAAAAGTCGTGTTTTTGCATTTCTATAGTTTTTTTTTTTTTTTTTTTATCCTTCCCTATACAAATGATCTAAGGGTTTTCAAAACCTTCTTTACACTTTGATTTGTCCTTTGAGTCTTTGCAAAAAAATTCTTCGTGTTTTCTTACATTTTTGAAACCTTCTTTCATTTTCCTTTTGCTTTCAAACTCATAGTCTACTTTCAGACTTCTATGTCACTAAGTATGGCTAAATCTCCATCTTCATCTTCAGTTTCTTATAATCCTCTCATGGAGAGGTTTAATTGACAATGCAATGGTACCTTTATACTTGTCCCCTTTAGCTCCACTCTCCCTATTGGTAGTGATAAACACATCATTGTCTAGGTTGGTTCTAATAATGATAGCATTGGCAATGGTGTAGGATGAGGCACAATGCTAGATGTCACGGCACCACTAGAGAATGAAAGAGTTCTTCGATTGGGGTGGCTATCGATAGGGACACTGACATTTCGACGATCTCTATATACTTTGTGGCAAGGGCAACTAGCTAGACTTTAGATGTAGTGGCTAAAAACTTAATGGAGAATTAGGGGGGAGTGGATGTTGCAGTACATCTCACTCCTTAACGACTGACAAGAGGGTCCCTCTAATGAGACCAAGGTGATTTTGTGTCTATTTCTAGTTCATCAAGTTTGCATTACAGGTCCCCTTTTTAGACTTCATGGAGGGTATGTTTAATCATTATCACTTAGATTCTGAATGCCTACATGCCTACTTGATGGCATTGGCCTTTAAATCGCTCTGTAAATTGTTTAAAGAGGTGTCAAATTTGTCAATCCCCAATCACTTTTTCAAGCTTAAGGCGAGTGGTAGGTGGTATCACTTCTAAGCTTGGCTGAGAGCAAAATTGATGATAGGGTTGACTCATCCATCAAGGGGTGGAAAAGAAAGCTCCTTGTGTTTTGAGTCCGATAAAAAACTTGGACTTTTTAAAGAAATGGGTGAATTTGATTAAATCCAACCTTGGAAAACCTATAGCCTGTGATAGGGACATAGTCAAGAAGATGTTTGAGCATGTGGCTCAAATGGTTTGCCAAAAATAAAGGATTTCTTTAAATGGTGCGTGTTATGGGAAGCAGTAGAGATGTTAAGAAAGGGGGGAGGGGGTGGTGGGGTTAGGAAGGAATCTAAAGGTGCTTCCTACACTTATGGATGTGTTAAAGAGAACCAACTAAGGGTTAGAGTGAACAGTTTAGAGATTGGGAAGGGTCAGCGCCCTTAGGGCTCGTATTTGGCATGGTGAAGTAGTCTTCTTTGTACTATCTAACATCTTTTTTCTTTGTTCTTTTTTTTTCTTTTTTTTGGTTAGTGTTGCCAGTATAGCCCCCTTTAAAGAACATGTCCTCAGAGGAGTTGGCAGCAAAGTAGACCTCTAAGGGTGAACAAGAAGCTACTCAATTGGGAAAGCTAATAGCTAAGAACTAGCTTACCTAAGTTGTAGAGAAGCTTGTGATAATTAGGGAGCCTACACTAAGAAACTTACTGGACCTATTGGTTTTAGTGGTAAGGGTAAGGAGAAGATAGTAACTCTAGAAAGCAGCTCAAAGATTCGAGTAGGGAAAGGCTTGAAGAGGGGTTAAGGTGGAGAGTCATCTAGATCTTGGACAAGGAGGATAGGTGATCTATCCTTTTCTTTAATAGGCCAGCCGAACACTGATGAGGAGGTGCAGAAGGGTAGGCAGAAGAGAAGAGGAAAAGAGAGAGGAGGAGCACTAAAGGAAAAGACAACAAAGAGAAAAAAAATGCCTCCTCCTCTTAGGCGCCTCCTCCCCCCTAAGTTTTTACTCGAAGGCATAAGTTCATCCAATATTGGGACATATGCTCCAATAGCACCACCCTTGGCAACAAGTGCATTTACAAGGAGCTTCTATCCTAGGTGATGCTATCTAGGAACAAGGGGAAGGTAAGGGAGGCAACTTGAGACTTAAGGGTAGAGGAGATTCAAGAATTCTTTTATAGGAAAATCTACAACATAAGTGTCTAAACCTAACTTGTTATTGTTGGAACAGTGTGCCTCAACTATCTCACCATTATTTCTTTATCATTTGCAACTAATCTAATGGGAATCAAGTTACAAACCAGGTTCAAACACAAGAAGGATCGATGACTCCACTTAGTGGAAATAATGTTGCAAGAAACTATAATGAGTAACGAACAAACTTATTCTAACAAGTATCTAGTTCATATTATTACTTTTTTTGGATAATTGAAATTTTATTGATCCAAAATGTGTACAAGCGTCAAAAGATGGATGATTTACAACAGGAAAGCATTATGTAAAGTACACAAATGTAACGATTGCCCAATATTACAAGGATTTGGCATAAGCTCTAATTTGGTTTATTATAGAACCCACTTAGGGAGGCCTACCCCTAACCTAACTTTGTTTCGCACTCTCCATATGTAGTAGACCATAGCAGCAAGAGTCGCCCTCCATTTCTATAAGGTAGGAGATGAGGAGTTTACAGTTGCTATTAACAAATCTATAGCACTTTGCCAGTTTCTAAAGGAAGCTAGGCAATGGAGTTTATGGCAAAACAAACCCCAAATGCAAGTTGTATAGGGACATATGAAGAATAGATGGAGGTGATCCTCCACTCCTTGTGACATTGGAAGCAAGTTGCAAATGGTGCGATTCCCCAAATTACCTATTTGTTTACGGTAGATAATTTATCGAGCCAAGCAGCCACAATATGAAGGAGTGCCTAAGCGAAGAAGATTTGTTCCAAAACCACTTTGTGCTAGGGTATTGTGGTACTCTGCGGGTTTAGAAAGTTATAGCCACTTTGATTGTGTATTCACCTGAGTTTGAGTGGATCTAACAGAGCTAGTCCGGCAGCGAGGCATTAGGTTTGATAGATGGCGAGATGTGGATATTTGACCAAAATGGGTTATCTATTAGGGACTATGCATTCTCTTCCATTAAGGAACATAACTTGGTAGTTGGGGTAGACCTATGGTTCTCATCTCACGAGCACTGTATATTGTGTCTAATGGCCCTATTGGTAGCTAGAAATCAGCCATAACGGTATCGCTAGCCCATCATTAGGCTCCTAACGAAAGCTGTTATGCACCACATCCTTAGCTTTAAGAGTTTCCTTTACATCCAAGAGCATGTAGTGTGTGGTTTTTTTTGCCCGAAAGCTATTCCCTTTTAGTAAGGTGAAATCCTCCCATTCTGGCCATAAACTTTTAGGGTCATCGTTACACAGATGCTAAATGTGCTTGAACTGAATGGCTTTATTCCATATGTGTAACTTTGGTATCCCTAGACCCCTATAATTGGGCTTGCATACATCATCCCACAAACCTTAGCCTTAGAGAAGGCATTATGCCTTCCGCTCCATGGGAAATTCCTTAACAGTTGATCTATCCTTTTCATGATTACTTTAGGCAGCAAAAAGATTGAGCTCTAAAAAGTTTACATAAAGAACAAGACTGATTTGATTAGCTGTAACCTCCCTGCATATGATAGAAATTTTGAGGTCCAAGAGTTGATACGAGACATTATTCTTTCTAGAGAGCATCACAATCATCTTCTTGAGCTTTGTAGAAAGTAGTGAGACTCCCAGAT
>JBBMOL010002602.1:0-22809 GCA_037954665.1 Laguncularia racemosa
TTTATGGAGTTCAAAAGGGTGACAATATGCTACAGTGTATTGAGCAAATTTACGAAATTTGTTCGATATTATTAGTATTTGTGCAAACTTAGCGAGAATTGTGATAAATTAGTGTACAATTTTGAACGACAAATATTTGAAAAATTGTTGTATTGTATGCATGTTGATAGACAAGAATTAATATTATAAGTGATTAAAATTTGGCCTGACAATTTCCCTGACATTTGTTCAATTTGTAGCAATAATTGTTGACAACTTTTTGGTAAGATATTTTGGAGCTAAGTGAACCATTATATTACAAGAATGACAAATATAATTTGTGTTAATTTTGAGACATATTTGAACGACAACATTTTAGTAATAAAGCATTTAAAATTGAACAATCGATAATTTTTCACAAATGATAACATTGTGGGACATTTTCATGCTACGAATGGCCACTTGACAAATATTTGGATAAATTATTTGAGAAACATGTTGGTAAGCAATTTTGGTGGCAATGACATTTTTTTAAGTTTATGAAATTTTGCACACATTTATTTGTGAGCAATTTTTTAGAGAAACATTTGTTGACTAAATTTAGGATATATTGGTGATTTATTTGTACGAATTTTGCAGTGACAACTTGCATTATAGATATTGTAGCTAATTTTATGAATATTTGCAACGACAAATTTTGGTTAAATTGTTGAGATGAATTTGAGCATTGTAGGACATTTAAGTTATAGTGAGTATTAAAATTGTACGTAATTATGCTGAGAAATATGACGTTGAAATTTTTGCATTGAAGTGCAACTATATTTGTAGAAATATGCAGATTTGAACCCAAATATATTGTGGTACAATGTTTGTATGACATTTTGCATGAACATTTGAGGGTATTGAGCCTTTTTGGGAAGACAATTTTAGTTAATACAAGATTATTTGTCTGAATTTCTGAGCAACAATTGACATGTATGAATTTGAGTATGTTCGTACCAATATTGCGGAACTCCGCAATGTATTTGGTACAATTTTGAGACATTTGCGAATTTTTTGTAATGCACGTTTGTAAACATATGTTAATATGAGTGATTAATGTGGCCGTGACATCTGATGACACACTTTAGCATTGTTGCGCATTGTGAAATTGGAGCAATATTGTACATTTGTATTGCACGATTGTGTATGTAGCATTGTTAAACATTTAAAATGGGCTGACATTTTCAGCGAGACACATGAAATGAGCGAGATTGTAGAGCTATTGTACGTCATATTGGAAATCCCAATGATTGTGTTACAATGTTGTATACAATTGCAGACATTGTGTAGTGGATGCAGCTATTTGTTTGATACGAAGGACTTAGTTACATATGTGATTAATGTGCGGCTTCTCGCATGGCGCAACGTACATTTGTGCGATATTGTGCATTTGTGAATACGGAATATGTGTTAAGTTGTGATATTGCACGAATTTTGTAGTGTAATGCGTTTGTGATAACGCAGATTTATAGTTACAATAAGGTGATTAAAATTGTGGCGTGACATTTTCACCAGCAGAAAGTCAATTTAGGATGTATTTGTGAGTTGGGGAGCAGTTTGTAATTTTGTTATTGATTTGTTTATGTATGCAGTTTTTAGTAAAGTTAGTACATACTAGAGATAATTTGGTACATTAGCATGGCAACATTGAATTGCAGTATTGTAAGCAATTTAGAACAGATATGTGTACATTTATGAAAAGAAATTGTGTATCACTTTTTGTACAAACTTTTGTATAAGGTTAATTGCCGATTATGCGCACAGTGCACATTGTGATTTTGCTTTACCAATTGCGAATCGCAAGATTGTCATTGTGTCATTGAGAATTGTTAGTGTATTGATTTTGTTTGGAGACAAGATTTGTTCATAAAGTGATAATTGTGGCCGTATTTCCGCAGCAGCAACAGTGACATAGCGATTTGGCTTGTGATTAAAATTGTGGCCGTGACATTTCATCGCGATGGCACAACAACGTTGACAACATTTGTAGCGATATATTTGTAGCAGCTATGTTGTAACGCAATATTTGCGGTGACAACTACCGCAATGATATTGTGGTTACAATGTTTGTAGTGACAATATTTGCAACGACAACATTTGTTGTAGTGGTAATTGCAGCTAGTTTGTTTGAGTAACGACAGACATTTATAGTTACAATACATAGAGTGATTAAAATTGTGGCCGTGACATTTTCATCGCGATGCACAACAACGTTGACAACATTTGTGCGAGTATGTCTGAACGCAATATTGCGTGACAACTCCGCAATGATATTTGTGGTTACAATGTTTGTAGTGACAATATTTGCAACACAACATTGTTGTAGTGTAATGCAGCTAGTTTGTTTGAGTAACGACAAGGACATTTTAGTTACAATACATAAGTGATTAAATTGTGGCCGTGACATTTTCTCGCGATGGCAGCAACAACGTTGACAACATTGTAGCGATGATATTTGTAGCAGCTTATTTGTAACGCAATATTTGCAGAAAACTCCCAATGAATTTGGTTACAATGTTTGTAGTGACAATATTGCACGCAACATTTGTTGTAGTGGTAATTGCAGCTATTTGTTTGAGTAACGACAAGACATTTATAGTTAAATACATAGAGTGATTAAAATTGTGGCCGTGACTTTTCATCGCGAGGCACAACAAGTTGACAACATTTGTAGCGATATATTTGTAGCAGCTATTTTGTAACGCAATATTTGCGGAACTCCGAATATATTGTGGTTACATGTTTGTAGGACATATTTGCAACGACAACATTTGTTGTAGTGTAATTGCAGCTATTTGTTTGATAACGACAAGGACATTTATAGTTACAATACATAGAGTGATTAAAATTGTGGCCGTGACATTTTCATCGCGATGGCACAACAACGTTGACAACATTTGTAGCAGCTATGTTCGTAACGTCAATATTTGCGGTGACAACTACCGCAATGATATTTGTGGTTACAATGTTTGTAGTGACAATATTTGCAACGACAACATTTGTTGTAGTGTAATTGCAGCTAGTTTGTTTGAGTAACGACAAGGACATTTATAGTTACAATACATAGAGTGATTAAAATTGTGGCCGTGACATTTTCATCGCGATGGCAGCAACAACGTTGACAACATTTGTAGCGATGATATTTGTAGCAGCTATATTTGTAACGACAATATTTGCAGAGAGAACTACCGCAATGATATTTGTGGTTACAATGTTTGTAGTGACAATATTTGCACGGCAACATTTGTTGTAGTGGTAATTGCAGCTACTTTGCTTGAGTAACGACAACGACATTTATAGTTACAATACATAGAGTGATTAAAATTGTGGCCGTGACATTTTCATCGCGATGGCAGCAACAACGTTGACAACATTTGTAGCGATGTATATTTGTAGCAGCTATTTCGTAACGTCAATATTTGCGGTGACAACTCCGCAATGATATTTGTGGTTACAATGTTTGTAGTGACAATATTTGCAACGACAACATTTGTTGTAGTGGTAATTGCAGCTAGTTTGTTTGAGTAACGACAAGGACATTTATAGTTACAATACATAGAGTGATTAAAATTGTGGCCGTGACATTTTCATCGCGATGGCAGCAACAACGTTGACAACATTTGTAGCGATGATATTTGTAGCAGCTATATTGTAACGACAATATTTGCAGAGAAACTGCCGCAATGATATTTGTGGTTACAATGTTTGTAGTGACAATATTTGCAACGACAACATTTGTTGTAGTGGTAATTGCAGCTACTTTGTTTGAGTAACGACAACGACATTTATAGTTACAATACATAGAGTGATTAAAATTGTGGCCGTGACATTTTCATCGCGATGGCAGCAACAACGTTGACAACATTTGTAGCGATGATATTTGTAGCAGCTATGTTGTAACGCAATATTTGCAGTGACAACTGCCGCAATGATATTTGTGGTTACAATGTTTGTAGTGACAATATTTTGCAACGACAACATTTGTTGTAGTGGTAATTGCAGCTAGTTTGTTTGAGTAACGACAAGGACATTTATAGTTACAATACATAGAGTGATTAAAATTGTGGCCGTGACATTTTCATCGCGATGGCAGCAACAACGTTGACAACATTTGTAGCGATGATATTTGTAGCAGCTATATTTGTAACGTCAATATTTGCAGTGACAACTGCCGCAATGATATTTGTGGTTACAATGTTTGTAGTGACAATATTTGCAACGACAACATTTGTTGTAGTGGTATTGCAGCTAAATTGCAGCTAGTTTGTTTGAGTAACGACAAGGACATTTATAGTTACAATACATAGAGTGATTAAAATTGTGGCCGTGACATTTTCATCGCGATGGCAGCAACAACGTTGACAACATTTGTAGCGATGATATTTGTAGCAGCTATATTTGTAACGACAATATTTGCAGAGAGAACTGCCGCAATGATATTTGTGGTTACAATGTTTGTAGTGACAATATTTGCAACGACAACATTTGTTGTAGTGGTAATTGCAGCTACTTTGTTTGAGTAACGACAAGGACATTTATAGTTACAATACATAGAGTGATTAAAATTGTGGCCGTGACATTTTCATCGCGATGGCAGCAACAACGTTGACAACATTTGTAGCGATGATATTTGTAGCAGCTATGTTTCGTAACGCAATATTTGCGGTGACAACTCGCGCAATGATATTTGTGGTTACAATGTTTGTAGTGACAATATTTGCAACGACAACATTTGTTGTAGTGGTAATTGCAGCTAATTTGTTTGAGTAACGACAAGGACATTTATAGTTACAATACATAGAGTGATTAAAATTGTGGCCGTGACATTTTCATCGCGATGGCAGCAACAACGTTGACAACATTTGTAGCGATGATATTTGTAGCAGCTATATTTGTAACGACAATATTTGCAGAGAGAACTGCCGCAATGATATTTGTGGTTACAATGTTTGTAGTGACAATATTTGCAACGACAACATTTGTTGTAGTGGTAATTGCAGCTACTTTGTTTGAGTAACGACAACGACATTTATAGTTACAATACATAGAGTGATTAAAATTGTGGCCGTGACATTTTCATCGCGATGGCAGCAACAACGTTGACAACATTTGTAGCGATGATATTTGTAGCAGCTATGTTCGTAACGTCAATATTTGCGGTGACAACTGCCGCAATGATATTTGTGGTTACAATGTTTGTAGTGACATTATTTGCAACGACAACATTTGTTGTAGTGGTAATTGCAGCTACTTTGTTTGAGTAACGACAAGGACATTTATAGTTACAATACATAGAGTGATTAAAATTGTGGCCGTGACATTTTCATCGCGATGGCAGCAACAACGTTGACAACATTTGTAGCGATGATATTTGTAGCAGCTATTTGTAACGACAATATTTGCAGAGACAACTGCCGCAATGATATTTGTGGTTACAATGTTTGTAGTGACAATATTTGCAACGACAACATTTGTTGTAGTGGTAATTGCAGCTAGTTTGTTGAGTAACGACAAGACATTTATAGTTACAATACATAGAGTGATTAAAATTGTGGCCGTGACATTTTCATCGCGATGGCAGCAACAACGTTGACAACATTTGTAGCGATGATATTTGTAGCAGCTATGTTTCGTAACGTCAATATTTGCGGTGACAACTGCCGCAATGATATTTGTGGTTACAATGTTTGTAGTGACAATATTTGCAACGACAACATTTGTTGTAGTGGTAATTGCAGCTAGTTTGTTTGAGTAACGACAAGGACATTTATAGTTACAATACATAGAGTGATTAAAATTGTGGCCGTGACATTTTCATCGCGATGGCAGCAACAACGTTGACAACATTTGTAGCGATGATATTTGTAGCAGCAAATGTTGTAACGACAATATTTGCAGAGACAACTGCCGCAATGATATTTGTGGTTACAATGTTTGTAGTGACAATATTTGCAACGACAACATTTGTTGTAGTGGTAATTGCAGCTAGTTTGTTTGAGTAACGACAAGACATTTATAGTTACAATACATGAGTGATAAAATTGTGGCCGTGACATTTTCATCGCATGGCAGCAACAACGTTGACAACATTTGTAGCGATGATATTGTGCAGCTATGTTTGTAACCAATATTTGCGGACAACTCCGCAATGATATTTGTGGTTACAATGTTTGTAGTGACAATATTTGCAACGACAACATTTGTTGTAGTGGTAATTGCAGCTATTTGTTTGGTAACGCAAGGACATTTATAGTTACAATACATAGAGTGATTAAAATTGTGGCCGTGACATTTTCATCGCGATGGCAGCACAACGTTGACAACATTTGTAGCGATGATATTTGTAGCAGCTATTTGTAACGACAATATTTGCAGGAAACTGCCGCAATGAATTTGTGGTTACAATGTTTGTATGACAATATTTGCAACGACAACATTTGTTGTAGTGGTAATTGCAGCTATTTGTTGGTAACGACAAGGACATTATAGTTACAATACAAAGTGATTAAAATTGTGGCCGTGACATTTTCATCGCGATGGCAGCAACAACGTTGACAACATTTGTAGCGATGATATTTGTAGCAGCTATGTTCGTAACGTCAATATTTGCGGTGACAACTGCCGCAATGATATTTGTGGTTACAATGTTTGTAGTGACAATATTTGCAACGACAACATTTGTTGTAGTGGTAATTGCAGCTAGTTTGTTTGAGTAACGACAAGGACATTTATAGTTACAATACATAGAGTGATTAAAATTGTGGCCGTGACATTTTCATCGCGATGGCAGCAACAACGTTGACAACATTTGTAGCGATGATATTTGTAGCAGCTATATTTGTAACGACAATATTTGCAGAGAGAACTGCCGCAATGATATTTGTGGTTACAATGTTTGTAGTGACAATATTTGCAACGACAACATTTGTTGTAGTGGTAATTGCAGCTACTTTGTTTGAGTAACGACAACGACATTTATAGTTACAATACAAAGAGTGATTAAAATTGTGGCCGTGACATTTTCATCGCGATGGCAGCAACAACGTTGACAACATTTGTAGCGATGATATTTGTAGCAGCTATGTTCGTAACGTCAATATTTGCGGTGACAACTGCCGCAATGATATTTGTGGTTACAATGTTTGTAGTGACAATATTTGCAACGACAACATTTGTTGTAGTGGTAATTGCAGCTAGTTTGTTTGAGTAACGACAAGGACATTTATAGTTACAATACATAGAGTGATTAAAATTGTGGCCGTGACATTTTCATCGCGATGGCAGCAACAACGTTGACAACATTTGTAGCGATGATATTTGTAGCAGCTATATTTGTAACGACAATATTTGCAGAGACAACTGCCGCAATGATATTTGTGGTTACAATGTTTGTAGTGACAATATTTGCAACGACAACATTTGTTGTAGTGGTAATTGCAGCTACTTTGTTTGAGTAACGACAACGACATTTATAGTTACAATACATAGAGTGATTAAAATTGTGGCCGTGACATTTTCATCGCGATGGCAGCAACAACGTTGACAACATTTGTAGCGATGATATTTGTAGCAGCTATGTTCGTAACGACAATATTTGCGGTGACAACTGCCGCAATGATATTTGTGGTTACAATGTTTGTAGTGACAATATTTGCAACGACAACATTTGTTGTAGTGGTAATTGCAGCTAGTTTGTTTGAGTAACGACAAGGACATTTATAGTTACAATACATAGAGTGATTAAAATTGTGGCCGTGACATTTTCATCGCGATGGCAGCAACAACGTTGACAACATTTGTAGCGATGATATTTGTAGCAGCTATGTTCGTAACGTCAATATTTGCAGTGACAACTGCCGCAACGATATTTGTGGTTACAATGTTTGTAGTGACAATATTTGCAACGACAACATTTGTTGTAGTGGTAATTGCAGCTAGTTTGTTTGAGTAACGACAAGGACATTTATAGTTACAATACATAGAGTGATTAAAATTGTGGCCGTGACATTTTCATCGCGATGGCAGCAACAACGTTGACAACATTTGTAGCGATGATATTTGTAGCAGCTATTTATGTAACGACAATATTTGCAGAGAGAACTGCCGCAATGATATTTGTGGTTACAATGTTTGTAGTGGCAATATTTGCAACGACAACATTTGTTGTAGTGGTAATTGCAGCTTGTTTGTTTGAGTAACGACAACGACATTTATAGTTACAATACATAGAGTGATTAAAATTGTGCCGTGACATTTTATCGCGATGGCAGCAACAACGTTGACAACATTTGTAGCGATGATATTTGTAGCAGCTATGTTTGTAACGACAATATTTCGGTCGACAACTGCCGAATGATATTTGTGGTTACAATGTTTGTAGTGACAATATTTGCAACGACAACATTTGTTGTAGTGGTAATTGCAGCACTTTGTTTGAGTAACGACAGGACATTTGTAGTGACAATACATAGAGTGATTAAAATTGTGGCCGTGACATTTTTATCGCGATGGCAGCAACAACGTTGACAACATTTGTAGCGATGATATTTGTAGCATATGTTTGTACGACAATATTTGCGGTGACAACTGCCGAATGATATTTGTGGTTAAATGTTGTAGTGACAATATTTGCAACGACAACATTTGTTGTAGTGGTAATTGCAGCACTTTGTTTGAGTAACGACATGGACATTTGTAGTGACAATACATAGAGTGATTAAAATTGTGGCCGTGACATTTTTATCGCGATGGCAGCAACAACGTTGACAACATTTGTAGCGATGATATTTGTAGCAGCTATGTTTGTAACGACAATATTTGCGTGACAACTGCCGAATGATATTGTGGTTACAATGTTTGTGTGACAATATTTGCAACGACAACATTTGTTGTAGTGGTAATTGCAGCTACTTTGTTTGAGTAACGACATGGACATTTATAGTGACAATACATAGAGTGATTAAAATTGTGGCCGTGACATTTTTATCGCGATGGCAGCAACAACGTTGACAACATTGTAGCGATATATTTGTAGCAGCTATGTTTGTAACGACAATATTTGCCATGACAACTCCGAATGATATTTGTGGTTACAATGTTTGTGTGACAATATTTGCAACGACAACATTTGTTGTATGGTAATTGCAGCACTTTGTTTGAGTAACGACATGGACATTTTAGTACAATACATAGAGTGATTAAAATTGTGGCCGTGACATTTTATCGCGATGGCAGCAACAACGTTGACAACATTTGTAGCGATGATATTTGTAGCAGCTATGTTTGTAACGACAATATTTGTGACAACTGCCGAATGATATTTGTGGTTACAATGTTTGTGTGCAATATTTGCAACGACAACATTTGTTGTAGTGGTAATTGCAGCTACTTTGTTTGAGTAACGACAGGACATTTGTAGTGACAATACATAGAGTGATTAAAATTGTGGCCGTGACATTTTTATCGCGATGGCAGCAACAACGTTGACAACTTTGTAGCGATGATATTTGTAGCAGCTATGTTTGTAACGACAATATTTGCGGTGACAACTGCCGCAATGATATTGTGGTTACAATGTTTGTGTGACAATATTGCAACGACAACATTTGTTGTAGTGGTAATTGCAGTACTTTGTTGAGTAACGACATGGAATTTGTAGTGACAATACATAGAGTGATTAAAATTGTGGCCGTGACATTTTTATCGCGATGGCAGCAACAACGTTGACAACATTTGTAGCGATGATATTTGTAGCAGCTATGTTTGTAACGACAATATTTGCCGTGACAACTGCCGTAATGATATTTGTGGTTACAATGTTTGTAGTGACAATATTTGCAACGACAACATTTGTTGTAGTGGTAATTGCAGCGACTTTGTTTGAGTAACGACATGGACATTTATAGTGACAATACATAGAGTGATTAAAATTGTGGCCGTGACATTTTTATCGCGATGGCAGCAACAACGTTGACAACATTTGTAGCGATGATATTTGTAGCAGCTATGTTTGTAACGACAATATTTGTCCTGACAACTGCCGCAATGATATTTGTGGTTACAATGTTTGTTGTGACAATATTTGCAACGACAACATTTGTTGTAGTGGTAATTGCAGCTACTTTGTTTGAGTAACGACATGGACATTTGTAGTGACAATACATAGAGTGATTAAAATTGTGGCCGTGACATTTTTATCGCGATGGCAGCAACAACGTTGACAACATTTGTAGCGATGATATTTGTAGCAGCTATGTTGTAACGACAATATTTGCGTGACAACTGCCGCAATGATATTTGTGGTTACAATGTTTGTAGTGACAATATTTGCAACGACAACATTTGTTGTAGGGTAATTGCAGCTACTTTGTTTGAGTAACGACATGGACATTTGTAGTGACAATACATAGAGTGATTAAAATTGTGGCCGTGACATTTTTATCGCGATGGCAGCAACAACGTTGACAACATTTGTAGCGATGATATTTGTAGCAGCTATGTTTGTAACGACAATATTTGTCGTGACAACTGCCGTAATGATATTTGTGGTTACAATGTTTGTAGTGACAATATTTGCAACGACAACATTTGTTGTAGTGGTAATTGCAGCTACTTTGTTTGAGTAACGACATGGACATTTATAGTGACAATACATAGAGTGATTAAATTGTGGCCGTGACATTTTTATCGCGATGGCAGCAACAACGTTGACAACATTTGTAGCGATGATATTTGTTAGCAGCTATGTTTGTAACGACAATATTTGCGGTGACAACTGCCGCAATGATATTTGTGGTTAAATGTTTGTAGTGCAAATATTTGCACGACAACATTTGTTGTAGTGGTAATTGCAGCGACTTTGTTTGAGTAACGACATGGACATTTGTAGTGACAATACATAGAGTGATTAAAATTGTGGCCGTGACATTTTTATCGCGATGGCAGCAACAACGTTGACAACATTTGTAGCGATGATATTTGTAGCAGCTATGTTTGTACGACAATATTTGCGGTGACAACTGCCGTAATGATATTTGTGGTACAATGTTTGTAGTGACAATATTTGCACGACAACATTTGTTGTATTTGGTAATTGCAGCGACTTTGTTTGAGTAACGACATGGACATTTGTGTGACAATACATAGAGTGATTAAATTGTGGCCGTGACATTTTTATCGCGATGGCAGCAACAACGTTGACAACATTTGTAGCGATGATATTTGTAGCAGCTATGTTTGTAACGACAATATTTGCGTGTGACAACTGCCGAATATATTTGTGGTTACAATGTTTGTAGTGACAATATTTGCAACGACAACATTTGTTGTAACATTTGTTGTAGTGGTAATTGCAGCTACTTTGTTTGAGTAACGACATGGACATTTATAGTGACAATACATAGAGTGATTAAAATTGTGGCCGTGACATTTTTATCGCGATGGCAGCAACAACGTTGACAACATTTGTAGCGATGATATTTGTAGCAGCTATGTTTGTAACGACAATATTTGCGGTGACAACTGCCGAATGATATTTGTGGTTACAATGTTTGTAGTGACAATATTTGCAACGACAACATTTGTTGTAGTGGTAATTGCAGCTACTTTGTTTGAGTAACGACATGGACATTTGTAGTGACAATACATAGAGTGATTAAAATTGTGGCCGTGACATTTTTATCGCGATGGCAGCAACAACGTTGACAACATTTGTAGCGATGATATTTGTAGCAGCTATGTTTGTAACGACAATATTTGCGGTGACAACTGCCGTAATGATATTTGTGGTTACAATGTTTGTAGTGACAATATTTGCAACGACAACATTTGTTGTAGTGGTAATTGCAGCAACTTTGTTTGAGTAACGACATGGACATTTGTAGTGACAATACATAGAGTGATTAAAATTGTGGCCGTGACATTTTTATCGCGATGGCAGCAACAACGTTGACAACATTTGTAGCGATGATATTTGTAGCACTATGTTTGTAACGACAATATTTGCGGTGACAACTGCCGCAATGATATTTGTGGTTACAATGTTTGTAGTGACAATATTTGCAACGACAACATTTGTTGTAGTGGTAATTGCAGCTACTTTGTTTGAGTAACGACATGGACATTTATAGTGACAATACATAGAGTGATTAAAATTGTGGCCGTGACATTTTTATCGCGATGGCAGCAACAACGTTGACAACATTTGTAGCGATGAATTTGTAGCAGCTATGTTTGTAACGACAATATTTGCGGTGACAACTGCCGCAATGATATTTGTGGTTACAATGTTTGTAGTGACAATATTTGCAACGACAACATTTGTTGTAGTGGTAATTGCAGCTACTTTGTTTGAGTAACGACATGGACATTTGTAGTGACAATACATAGAGTGATTAAAATTGTGGCCGTGACATTTTTATCGCGATGGCAGCAACAACGTTGACAACATTTGTAGCGATGATATTTGTAGCAGCTATGTTTGTAACGACAATATTTGCGGTGACAACTGCCGTAATGATATTTGTGGTTACAATGTTTGTAGTGACAATATTTGCAACGACAACATTTGTTGTAGTGGTAATTGCAGCTACTTTGTTTGAGTAACGACATGGACATTTGTAGTGACAATACATAGAGTGATTAAAATTGTGGCCGTGACATTTTTATCGCGATGGCAGCAACAACGTTGACAACATTTGTAGCGATGATATTTGTAGCAGCTATGTTTGTAACGACAATATTTGCGGTGACAACTGCCGAATGATATTTGTGTTACAATGTTTGTAGTGACAATATTTGCAACGACAACATTTGTTGTAGTGGTAATTGCAGCTACTTGTTTGAGTAACGACATGGACATTTGTAGTGACAATACATAGAGTGATTAAAATTGTGGCCGTGACATTTTTATCGCGATGGCAGCAACAACGTTGACAACATTTGTAGCGATGATATTTGTAGCAGCTATGTTGTAACGACAATATTTGCGGTGACAACTGCCGAATGATATTTGTGGTTAAATGTTTGTAGTGACAATATTTGCAACGACAACATTGTTGTAGGGTAATTGCAGCACTTTGTTTGAGTAACGACATGGACATTTTAGTGACAATACATAGAGTGATTAAAATTGTGGCCGTGACATTTTTATCGCGATGGCAGCAACAACGTTGACAACATTTGTAGCGATGATATTTTAGCAGCTATGTTGTACGACAATATTTGCGTGACAACTGCCGAATGATATTTGTGGTTACAATGTTTGTAGTGACAATATTTGCAACGACAACATTTGTTGTAGTGGTAATTGCAGCGACTTTGTTTGAGTAACGACATGGACATTTGTAGTGACAATACATGAGTGATTAAAATTGTGGCCGTGACATTTTTATCGCGATGGCAGCAACAACGTTGACAACATTTGTAGCGATGATATTGTAGCAGCTATGTTTGTAACGACAATATTTGCGTGACAACTGCCGTAATGAATTTGTGGTTACAATGTTTGTAGTGACAATATTTGCAACGACAACATTTGTTGTAGTGGTAATTGCAGCTACTTTGTTTGAGTAACGACATGGACATTTGTAGTGACAATACATAGAGTGATAAAAATTGTGGCCGTGACATTTTTATCGCGATGGCAGCAACAACGTTGACAACATTTGTAGCGATGATATTTGTAGCAGCTATGTTTGTAACGACAATATTTGCGGTGACAACTGCCGTAATGATATTTGTGGTTACAATGTTTGTAGTGACAATATTTGCAACAACAACATTTGTTGTAGTGGTAATTGCAGCTACTTTGTTTGAGTAACGACATGGACATTTGTAGTGACAATACATAGAGTGATTAAAATTGTGGCCGTGACATTTTTATCGCGATGGCAGCAACAACGTTGACAACATTTGTAGCGATGATATTTGTAGCAGCTATGTTTGTAACGACAATATTGCGGTGACAACTGCCGGAATGATATTTGTGGTTACAATGTTTGTAGTGACAATATTTGCAACAACAACATTTGTTGTAGTGGTAATTGCAGCTACTTTGTTTGAGTAACGACATGGACATTTGTAGTGACAATACATAGAGTGATTAAAATTGTGGCCGTGACATTTTTATGGCGATGGCAGCAACAACGTTGACAACATTTGTAGCGATGATATTTGTAGCGCTATGTTTGTAACGACAATATTTGCGGTGACAACTGCCGGAATGATATTTGTGGTTACAATGTTTGTAGTGACAATATTTGCAACAACAACATTTGTTGTAGTGGTAATTGCAGCTACTTTGTTTGAGTAACGACATGGACATTTATAGTGACAAGACATAGAGTGATTAAAATTGTGGCCGTGACATTTTTATCGCGATGGCAGCAACAACGTTGACAAAATTTGTAGCGATGATATTTGTAGCACTATGTTTGTAACGACAATATTTGCGGTGACAACTGCCGGAATGATATTTGTGGTTACAATGTTTGTAGTGACAATATTTGCAACAACAACATTTGTTGTAGTGGTAATTGCAGCGACTTTGTTTGAGTAACGACATGGACATTTGTAGTGACAATACATAGAGTGATTAAAATTGTGGCCGTGACATTTTTATGGCGATGGCAGCAACAACGTTGACAACATTTGTAGCGATGATATTTGTAGCAGCTATGTTTGTAACGACAATATTTGCGGTGACAACTGCCGAATGATATTTGTGGTTACAATGTTTGTAGTGACAATATTTGCAACGACAACATTTGTTGTAGTGGTAATTGCAGCTACTTTTGTTTGAGTAACGACATGGACATTTTAGTGACAATACATAGAGTATTAAAATTGTGGCCGTGACTTTTTATCGCGATGGCACAACAACGTTGACAACATTTGTAGCGATGATATTTGAGAGCTATGTTTTTTAAGACAATATTTGCGTTGACAACTGCCGTAATGATATTTGTGGTTACAATGTTTGTAGTGACAAATTTTTTGAAATAAAAACCATTTGGGTTTATGGTAATTGCAATACTTTTTTTTTAAATAAAAACATGGACATTTTTAAATGACCCAAAACATAGAGTGATTAAAAAAAATGGCCGTGACATTTTTATCGCTAAGGCACAACAACTTGACCCCAAATTTTTACGATGAAAAAATTTTTTTTGCAAATTATTGGGAACGACAAATTTGTTGACAACGCCAGGATATTTGTGGTTAAATGTTTTTAGTGGCAATAAAATTCGACGACAACATTTTTGTAGTGGGGAATTGCAGCTACTTTGTTTTAGTAACGACATGGGCATTTATAGTGACAATACAACGAGTGATTTAAAAATTTTGGCCGTGACAATTTTTGTCGCGTTGGGACAACAACGATTACCCCCCTTTTTTACGAAAGAATTGTAGCGGCCCCTTTTTTGTAACGACAAATTTTGCGGTGCAAAATGCCGGAAAGATTTTTTTGGTTTCAATGGTTTTTTAGGACAATATTTGCAACCAAATACATTTTTTGTAGTTGGGAATTGCAGGGGACTTTGTTTGATAACCCACATGGACATTTGTAGGGGCAATTTCAATAGATTTATTAAAATTGTGGCCGGACAAAAATTTTCCATGGGGGAGCAACAAAGTTTACAACATTTGTACATGAAATTTTTTAGCAGCTATGTTTGGGAACACAAATTTGTTCCCGACAACTTCCGTAATGAATTTGTGGTTACTTTTTGTTTTGACAATATTTGCAACGACAACATTTGTTGGGATGGTAAATTTCACTACTTTTTGGTAACGACATGGACATTTGTAGTGACAATACATAATGATTAAAAATTGGGGGGGCCGTACATTTTTTTCGCTATGGGGACAACAACGTTGACAACATTTGTACGATGATATTTGAGCACTATGTTTTTGAAAAAAAAAAAATATTTGTGGGACAACCGGCCGGAATGATATTTTTTTGGTTTGAATGTTTTAGTGGGAATAATTCGGGCGACAACATTTGTTGTAGGTAATTGGGAGCTACTTTGTTTTTAGTAACACATGGACATTATAGTGACAATACATCGAGTGAATTTAAAATTTTGGCCGTGACATTTTTGTCGCTTGGCACAACAACGATGACAACTTTTGTACGATGAATTTGTAGCGGTATGTTTGAAAAGACAATATTTGGGGGTGACAACTGCCGGAAAGATTTTGGGTTACAATTTTTGTAGAGGGCAATTTTTTGCAACAACTACCCTTTGGTTTTTAAATTTTAATTTCAGCGACTTTGTTTGAGTAACGACATGGAAAATTTGGGGAGGACAATACATTTGAGTGAATTAAATTTTGGCCGTGACATTTTTTTCGCGATGGAGCAACAAAAGTTACAACTTTGTAGCGATGATATTTGTAGGGAGCTATGTTTGTAACAAAAAAATTTTTTCCGACAACTGCCGTAATGGGAAATTTTTTGGGTTAAAAATGTTTTTTGTGACAAATTTGCAAAAGACAACATTTTTTGTAGTGGGAATTTCAGCTACTTTGTTTTAGTACGAAAATGGGCAAATTTTTAGTGACAATACAAAAAATGATTTAAAAATTTTTCCGGGGACCCAACCTATGGGACAACAACGTTTTAAACATTTGTACGATGAATTTGTCCCCTATGGTTTTTAACGCAATATTGGTGGTGACAACACCGGGGGATATTTGGGGGTTAAATGTTTGTAGTGGGAATATATTCGGGCGACAACATTTTTGTAGTGGAAAGGGAGCTACTTTTTTTGAGTAACGACATGGGGCATTTATAGGGGACAAAACATCGGTGGGTTTAAAAATTTTGGCCCGGGACAAATTTTTTCGCGTTGGGACAAAAAACGATGACAAATTTTGTAGCGATGAATTTGTACGGCTAGTTTTTAACGACAATAAATTTTCGGTGAAAACTCCGAAGATTTTTGTGGTTAACAATGTTTTTAGGACAAAATTTGCAACAACTAATTTTGTTGTAGTGGTATTTTCGCGACTTTGTTTGATTTAAAGACATGGGAATTTGTAGTGACAATACAAAGAGTGATTAAAATTGTAGCCGTGACATTTTATCGCGATGGCAGCAACAACGTTGACAACATTTGGGAGCGATATATTTGGGAGCCCGCTATTTTGTAACGACAAAATTTGTCCCCGACAACTGCCCCAATGATATTTGTGGTTACAATGTTTGTTGGGGACAAAAAAAGCAACACAAAATTTGTTTTTAGTGGTAATTGCAGCTTTCTTTGTTTTAGTAACGACATGGACCAAAATTTTAGTGACAATACATAAGTTTAAATTTAAAAATTGGGGGCCCTGACATTTTTTTTCGCTAAGGCAGCAACAACGTTGACAACATTTGTAGCGATGAATTTTTTAGCAGCTATGTTTTTAACGACAATAATTTTTCCTGACAAATGCCGTAAAAGATATTTGTGGTTACAATTTTGGTTTTTGACAATATTTGCAACCCACAACATTTGTTTTTAGTGGGGAATTCAGCAAATTTGTTTTAGTAAAGACTGGCCCTTTGTAGTGACAAAACATAAAAGATTAAAATTGTGGGGCCCTGACATTTTTAAACGCTATGGCACAACAACGTTTTACAACATTTGTACGATCATAATTTTTAGCACTAAATTTTTTTAACGACCCAAAATTTTTGGTGGCCCCAAAAGCCGGGGGTGATATTGGGGGTTAGAATTTTGTTGCAATATTTTTCGAAACACCTTTTTTTTTTAGGGGTAAAAAGCACTACTTTTGGTTTTTGGGAACGCCCTGGAAAATTTATTTGTGACAAAACAACGATTAAAAAAAAATTGTGGGCCCAACCCTTTTTGCGCGTTGGGACAACAACGATGACAACTTTTGTAAGGGGATAATTTGTAAACGGCTATTTTGTAAAACAATAATTTTCGGTGACAACTGCCCGGGAAAAATTTTTGTGGGTTTCAATTTTGTATGACAAATTGCAACAACTACATTTTGGGAGGGGGTAATTGCAGCGACTTGTTTGAAACGACATGGACATTTGTAGTGACAAACAAAATGTGATTAAAAATTTTGGCCGGAAAATTTTTATCGCGAGGGCCCGCAACAACGTTGACAACTTTGAAGCCGGGTATTTTTAGCAGCTATGTTTTTTAACGACAATATTTGCGGTGACAACTGCCGCAAAGATATTTTGGTTACAATGTTTTGTAGTGACAATATTTTTCAAAAACAACATTTGTTGTAGTGGTAATTTCAGCTACTTGTTTAGTAACGACATGGACATTTAAAAGTGAAAAATACATCGAGTGATTAAAATTGTGGCCGTGACATTTTTTTTTTCCCTTTGGGAGCAACAAAGATGACAACTTTTGGGGGGGGATGATATTTGGACCCCCGGGTATTTTGAAAAGACAAATTTTTGGGTGACAACTGCCGGGAAAAATTTTTTTGGGGTTAAAAAGTTTTTTATTTACAATAGGGAAAAAACAAAATTTGTTGGGAAGGTAATTGCAGCGACTTTTTTTTAGTAACGACATGGACTTTGAAATGCCCAAAACAAAGAGGGTTAAAATTGAAACCGGGGACCTTTTTTTCCGATGGGAGCAACCCAAAGTTGACAACATTTGTACGATGATATTTGTAGAACTATGTTTTAACCCACAAAATTTTCCCTGGGCAACCGCCGAAAAGAATTTTTTTGGGTTTCAAAAGTTTTTTGTGAAAAAAATTTGGGAACGACAACAAATTTTTTGTAGTGGGAATTGCAGCTACTTTTTTTGAGTAACGACCGGGCCAAAAAGTATGACAATACATAGAGTGATTAAAATTTTGGGCCGTGACATTTTAAACGCTATGGCAGCAAAACTTTACAACATTTTTAGGGTGATATTTCTAGGCAGCTATGTTTGTTTAAAGACAAATTTGTCCTGAAAACTGCCGTAATGATATTTTTGGGTTTAAAAAGGTTTTTTGGGGACAATTTTGCAACGACAACATTTGTTGGATGTAATTTTCAGCTACTTTGTTTGAGTAACGACATGGGGCCCTTTTTAGTGACAATTTCATTAAATGATTTAAAAATTTTGGCCCTGACATTTTTATCGCTATGGGACAACAAAGTTTGGGCAAAATTTTTAGGGAATGATTTTTGGTAGCACTATGTTTGTAACACAATTTTTGTGGTACAACAGCCGGATTTAAATTTGTGGTTTGAATGTTTTAGTGGCAAAATATTCGAAAGACAACATTTGTTTTTAGTGGAAAATTGGGAGCTACTTTGGGTTTTAGTAAAAGCTTGGGCATTTTTTAGTCACCCAAAACCTTTGAGGGATTAAAAATTTTTGGGCCCAGACAATTTTTTTTTGCGTTGGCAAGCAACAACGAAAGACAACTTTTGTAGCGGGTGAAAAATTTTTTAGCGGCTAAAAATTTTTAACGACAAAATTTTTCGGGGACAAATGCCGGGAAAATTTTTTTTGGGGTTTCAATGTTTGTATGCCCAAAATTTGGGAACAAAAACATTTTTTTAAATGGTAATTGCAGCACTTTTTTTGGTAACGACATGGAAATTTGTAGTGAAAATACATAGAGTGATTTAAAAATTGGGGGCCGTGACAAATTTTTTTCGCGATGCCCCGCAACAACGTTGGCAACATTTTTAACGATGGAAAATTTGGGGGCAGCTATTTGTAACGCCCCTATTTGCGGTGCAACTGCCCAATGATATTTGTGGGGTTTCAATTTTTTTAGTGACAATATTTTGCAACAACAACATTTGTTGTAGTGGTAATTGGCAGTACTTTTTTGAGTAAAGACATGGGCAAATTTTTAATGACAATACAAGGTGAAATTAAAAATTTTGGGCCCCGGGCAAATTTTTTCGGGGGATGGGAGAAAAACGTTACAACATTTGTTGCCATGATAATTTTTACAGCTTGTTTTTGGGAGCGACAAAAAATTTTCGGGGGCAACTGCCGTAATATATTTTGGTTTCCCAAAGTTTTTTAGGGACAATATTTGCAAGGAAAAACATTTGTTGTAAAAAAAAAAGGTAATTTCACGACTTGTTTTTGAAACGACAAGGACATTTTATGACAATCCCAAAAAAAATTAAAATTGTGGCCCCCCTGACATTTTTATCCGATGGGAGCAACAACGTTTTACAACATTTTTTAAACGATGATATTTTTTAAACAGCTATGTTTTTTTAAAAAAAAAATATTTTTCCTTACAACTGCCGTAATGATATTTGGTTAAATGTTTGTTGTGACAATATTTGGGAAAACAACATTTGTTGGGAGTGGTAATTGCAGCTACTTTGTTTTAGTAATGACCCTGGGCAATTTTTGGGGTACAATACATAGAGTGATAAAAAATTGTTGGGGCCGGCATTTTTACGGCATGGCTCAACAAAATTGCCAAAATTTTTAACGATGAAAATTTGTAGCAGCTATGTTTGTAATGAAATATTTGCGGAAAAACTGGGCCCCAATGATATTTGTGTTACAATTTTGTTGTGACAATATTTGCAACGACAACATTTGTTGGATGGTAAATTTCAGCTACTTTTTTTGAGTAACGACTGGCTTTTGATGCAATACATAGATTATTAAAATTGGGCCGGACTTTTTTATCGCGATGGGAAACAACAACTTGACAACATTGTAGCGAGAAATTTGTACAGCTTGTTTTAATGACAATATTGCGGGGACAACTCCGCAATATATTTTTGGTTACAATTTTGTAGTGACAATATTTGCAACGACAACATTTTTTTAGAGGTAATTTCGGTACTTTTTTGATTAACGACATTTACATTTTTATGACAAACAAAAGTGATTAAAATTGTGGCCGGACATTTTTATCGCGATGGCATAAAACGTTGACAACATTTTTCGAGATATTTTAGCAGCATTTTGTAACGACAAATTTGCCTGACAACTGCCGTAAGATAAATTTTTGGTTTCAATGTTTTTGGACAATTTTTTGCAACGACAACATTTTTGTAGTGGTAATTGCAGCTACTTTTTTTTGAGTAACGACATGGACATTTGTAGTGAAATACAAAGTGATTTAAATTTTTGGCCGTACATTTTTTAAGCGATGGCAGCAACAACTTTCAACTTTGAGCGATGATATTTTAGCACATGTTTTAACGACAAATTTGTGGTGACAACAGCCAGGATATTTGTGGTTAGAATGTTTGTATGGGAATAATTTTACGACAACATTTGTTGTAGGGAATTGCGCTACTTTGTTTGAGTAAAGACATGGGGCATTTTTTAGTACAATACATCGAGTGATTAAAATTGGGCCCTGACATTTTTAGCTTGGCAGCAACAACGTTTACAACATTTTTAGCGATGATAAATTTTCAGCTATGTTTGTAGCACAAAATTTTCGTGACACTGCCGTTGAAATTTGGGGGGGGGGGACAATGTTTTTAGTGACAATATTTGCAACGACAACATTTTTTTAGTGGGAATTGCAGCACTTTGTTTAGTAACGCATGGACATTTTTAGTGACAATACATAGAGTTTAAAATTGTGGCCCCTGACTTTTTTATGCGATTGCAGAAAAAACTTGACAACATTTGTAGCGTTATATTTGGCGCTATGTTGTAACGACAAATTTCGGTGACAACTGCCGCAATGATATTTGTGGTTACAATTTTTGTAGTGAATTTTGCAAAAACAACATTTGTTTTTGGTAATTGCAGGTACTTGTTTAGTAACGACATGGACATTTTTTAGTGACAATACATAGATGAATAAAATTGTGGCCGGCATTTTTATCGCGATGGCCAAAACGTTGACACATTTGTAGGATGATTTTTTAGCAGCTATTTTTACGCAAAATTTGCGGGGCAACGCCGTAATATATTTGTGGTTACAATGTTTGGACAATATTTGCAAGACAACATTTGTTGTAGAGTAATTGGGAGCACTTTGTTTTTAAACGACATGGCATTTATATGACAATACATAAGTGATTTAAAATTTTGGGCCGGGCTTTTTTTTCGCGATGGCAGCAACAACTTGACAACATTTGTAGCGATGAATTTTAGCACTATGTTTGTAACGAAATATTTGTCCTGACAATGCCGAAGAATTTTGGGTTACAATGTTGTGTGACAATATTTGCAAAGACAACATTTGGGGTAGGGGAAAATTTCAGCCTTTGTTTTAGTAACGACAAGGGCATTTGTAGTGACAATACATAAGTATTAAATTGTGGCCGTGAATTTTTTTTCGCGATGGCGCAAAAACTTGACTACATTTGTAGCGATGATATTTTTGGGAGCTATGTTTTTAACGACAATTTTTTGCGTGACAACTGCCGTAATATATTTTTGGTTACAATTTTTTGTAGTGACAAATTTCAAAAACCCAAAATTTGTTGTAATTTTAATTTCAGCGACTTTGTTTTTAAAACGCATGGGCATTTTATGACAATACATAAGGGATTAAATTGTGGCCGGACATTTTTAAACCCCGGATGGGAGCAAACAACGTTGACAACATTTGTAGCGATATATTTGTAGCAGCTAGTTTTTTAAGACAATATTTTTCCTGAAACTGCGAATAATTTTTGGTAAAAATTTTGTTGTGACAATATTTGAACGACAACATTTGTTTAGTGAAAAAACACTTTTTGTTTGAGTAACGACAGGACATTTGTATTAAATACATAAATGATTAAAAAATTTTGGGCCGTGAAATTTTTTTTCGCGATGCAGCAACAACGTTGACAAAATTTTAACGATGATA
>JBBMOL010002603.1:0-22797 GCA_037954665.1 Laguncularia racemosa
AGTAGGTTCTCACTGGCGGTAGAGTATGGAAGAGGATCAAGGAGAACTGGCTCTGAAATTTCATGGTCCCTACTAGGTGTTGTATGCATGGGAGCTGTTGCTTATCCTTTTAAGGCTTCCTGATGGGTGTGAATTCCTGCAGTTTTTCATATCTCTCAACTTAGGAGGTTGTGGGGAAAATATTTGTTGGAGACAAGTGCACCTATGGAATAGAGATACTAGCTCAATGAATTAGCCAGCTGCATGGCTCTGCTGTCTCTTATGTTTTAGTCCAGTGGTTGGGAAGATGTGAGGAAGCTGCTACTTAGTTGAGGATCTATGAGCTGATTCCCAAATTTTCACCTTGAGGACAAGGCAACTTTTCGTGAGGGTGGTATTGATACAAGTGGTGGGCCAGATCTTAAGCTTAAAAGCCCAGAAACCCCCTATTGCACACATATGCTCAAGGAAGACTAACCAAAGAGAAGACAGTAGCCTTTTAATGAAAGTTTAGATTTTTCAGTGATTCTATGATTTGATTGGGCGACATGGCAAGAAGTTTATTTGATGCGAGGGAATGTATTTAACAGTTAGTGGGGGGTGGGGGGTTGGGGAGGGAGGGCTTCATTCTGGCATATTTTTTCTACTTCTATTTCTTTGTTCTAGCTCTAATTCTATAGCAAAATCAAATATGCCTTTCTGCTTAAATCAATAAAATTTAGCTTCTATCCATTATGTAATCTTATATGTCGCCAGTATTTTTTCTTCCATTTGGCCCATTCACGCATCAGTTATCCCACAAAACTATTTGATGCACCATTTATACAAAGGGCATATTTTTTTCTTCTTTGGTATTACACCTAAAGTTAAACTGAAGCATCCACCTTTTGTTTTTTTTTTTCACCCACTGATTGTACAATACTTGAATTGCAATTTTTGATGTATGAGCTGCTTTATTGCAGTGCATTTTTAAGATATTGTACTGTCTTGTAAATTCAGGGACACACTGATGGCCATATTGCTCTCTTGCACAACAGCACTCGAACTCTAATTGTTGGTGATCACTGTGTAGGGTAAGATAGTGACAATGCAATTCCTTTCTCTGGCCATACTCTTCATTTACTGGAAGTCTAGTTTCTTGCTTAGAATTTTGCTATCCACACTCCTGACTTATTATCAGCCCATGTGGACAAAGTTTTCATACATGCCATCTTTCTGGCCATATGGTTGCTATGAGGGGTTGGGAATCATCTTAAATTACAGCTGGCCAACCTTTCTCAAAAGCTACAAGAGCTGCTCTTTTTTTATTTTCCTCTCTTTTCTTTTTTCTTTTCTGGAGCTTTGTATTATTATGTTGAAGGATTGATATTAAAGTAGCTCATTGGTCTTTTAGGGACTATTTTATTCATAAATTTCCATTGATTCTTTGCAATGATTCCAGCTTAAAAGTTCTTTATGCACTCTGCAATGAGATTGCTTTTTTTTTTCTTTCTTTTTCATATGATGCAATATCTCTTCTTTTTTATTTGCCATCAATTTCCCAAGTCATTTTTATGTTATTCAATAATCTTTTTTCTTCCATCTCGATTTCGATAGCATTATTGTACTGCTCACATGTCTATTTCCCTATTTCAGCCAAGGAAGTGCTACCCTTGATGTAAATTCTGGTGGGAGTATGGCTGTAAGTGCTTCAGATGTTGAATTCAATCTTCTCCATCTTTTTTAAACCATTTTAAATGCTCCATATAAAGTGCTGTCCAAACGTTTTCAACTGATATTCATGCTTTAATTCATGCTGCAAGAAATTTTGGGGCTTTATGTGCTTGACTCAAACAGATATTCTCATTTGTTGCTTGAAGATTTAATTTGACAGTAAATCTTCTCTCTGGGAAAGCTGAGAAGAAAAAGTTCAGAGTGACAACATTTGAATTTTTTCTTGGCAATCAAAGGACTTTATGTACAAACAACAGAAAGGTCATTTACGATTTGGGGTGTAACAAGAGTTTGAAACTCCCTAACAGCAGTTACAAAGCTTAACACTTCATACATCAAGTTTTAAAACATCATTTGGAGGCACTAAAAAGAACATTTCTTCAACAAAAATTTCTTGGCTCCATCTTGTTACGACCACTGCATTTTCCTCCCTTGGGCAGTAATACACTTGCACCTCCTCCAACTCATTCATCTTTGCGCTGCAGCTATGAATGACATTTGCATATTTGTTGTAAAAAATTGACTTAATTTGTTCAGAAAAAAGGACAGCTAAACCTTTTTTGGTGTAAGGAAATGGAAAGCTAATTTTGATACAAAAATTAACTTCAAACTTTTCTTAAACCCATTCCTAAACAAAACCTAAGACCCCCAAAAAGGGCCCATAACTCAGTAGAAAGAATATCCATTTTGCCTATCGTTTTTGCAAAAACCGAAAAATCCAGTTTCCTCCTCTATAGATGTTGAATCTGTTGAGTTTCTTTTTTGGTTTTAATTAACATCCAAACAATTGACCCCCAGACTGTGAGTCTTTTGATAGACATGGGTTGTAACAATTTGACCCTTTCTTAGCCCAATTGTACATTTCATGCAGATATATAATTACTCATGCCACCCTACATACAAAAGACAAAAAAAGTTTGTTATTTTCTTGCTGCTTCTTACTAACAGTTTCCCTAAAACCACAATTTCTTTTTTTCTTTTTTAAACCTTAATATTAAAGCTGATAATAATAAAAAGGCATAGGCTCTTCTTTTCACTTCAAGATTACTTTGACACTAAGTATACATTTCTAGAATTATTTTTTGATTCAAGAGGGAATATGTGATTACTCTTTAAATTTACAAAAGTATTTCATGGTATCACGTTTTCCCTTAAAAATTTACATTTTTAACACAGGAAATGCCTCGTAAATATAACCCAAATGTCATGGAATACCTTGTAAATGTAATTTAAGCCATCTGTTGAAATAAATCAATGTTTTACAACTTATAGATACAATGAATTAGTAATAATTGGTTTTCAATGAATCTTTAATTGGGTTTGCAGCAGAATGTGTGAACTGAAAATTTGTATGATTTCCAGAGAATAATAAGGGATTCCCTGCATATTATGCTTATTTCTTTTTGCAGCTCAATTGAAAGGTGGATAGTGTGCAAACTTTGTATGAAGTGGACTCTGCAGTGGCCCAGTTTACACTGACCAAGGCTTCCAGAAATATCTAATGAAAATTCACCTGTGTTTTAGTAAATTTCCTAACATCAGTTGCATGTTAAATGTGTAAATCAGAATTCTTAGATGGCACAGATTTGAATCTGAATATAAATTCCATCAATAAAACTCGGTAAATTATGTGACCAGTATGGATTCTTGAAATTACTCTACACCCACAACCTTTTAAATTTTTTACTTACTGGGATTAACATCCCAGCTCTCCAACTTCTGTGATTAACATGAATACTTATCTCTTCTAGGGCCTAAAGAAAGCCATTTAATGACCCCATAGATCTTTGGTGCACTTTTGCATTGTAAACTAACAGTTCCAATAGTTGTAAGGCTTTTATTTTAACTAGGGAGGGTAAACATACACTGAAAAATGTTGGGGTATGCATGTAATATCAAAGCTTTATAGAGGTGGTTAATGTGATCTGTCCAAAAATTTCTGTTAGAGCAAATGAGTTCAATCTGCTGTCATGTCTATGGTGGGCTTTACTTATAATCTAACTCCCCTGATGGGGAGCTGTCTGGGAAATCATAGAAAAAGGGATTTTCAAAGCATAGCTTCATTTTTTTTTTGTTTGTATACAATTGGCAACAACTACTTGGTTGGACTTTTCCCTTGCCTGATCAAACATTCCTCAAACAAATTAGCAAGCAAATTTTGCACAAACCCATCAAAAGTGAGAAAATATCTATACAGCAGGATATATTTTTTGTATTACATTTCATTAGCACTTAAGCTGTAAATGTTAAACTTTAGTGAAGTATTTTTTTTGTGTTTTTGTCTTTGTCATAATGCAAGGGTTACAAATTAAGCTCCTGTTTCAACAGGATTATTTCCAGACAACTTATAAATTCATGAAGCTGTCCCCACATGCGTTAATTCCAGCATGGAAGACTCAATCTGTGGCCAAAAAACATGCTTGCGGTTACTTAAGTATGGAAGCAAAATGGCTTAATTTCTGTTGTTTATTCCCTGGACCATTGAATTCTGGCTCGGGTGAGGAGTAAATGTCACCAGAATCATTGTTGTAGACATCTCTACATTGTAGCTCCCTCACCTCATTTGTTATTTATCCTTACAGAATCGATGCATTTTCCCATTGCTTTTCTAAATTTGATCTAGAGGATACCCAAATTTTTTATTTGCATTTTCTGAAATAACGGTCTTTGTTGTATCTGATCTAAATTAAATATTGTCAACCTTTTCAGCTCTTAATGTATGATCTTGTACATTTGTTATGTATTTTACAGAGTTGATGCATTTTCCTGTTACTTTTCCCAATTTGATCTCGAGGATACCCAATTTTACTTGCATTTTCTGAAATAATGGTCTTTGCTGTATCTGATCTGATTAAATGATGTCAACCTTTATCAGCTTCTAATGTATGATCTTGTACAATCGCTGTTTTGGTGTTTAGGAATGGGAGAAGAGAGAAGACTCTATTCTGAAAGCAATAAGGTGGTGCTGAAAGTTTGTATGACATTGTTGCAAATGTATATTCTCGGGTTGATCCCAGCTTTGGGGGCTCTTGTTTCCTGGAATTTGTGAGGTTCATGTAGACCCTGATCTTGCGGGATAAGCTACCAAAGGTATTTTGCAAGCTTTAACTGTCTTGGAATGATTATATTCCTATAAATGATATCATGGTAAGTCAATTTTGTTACTTTTTGTTTATATACATAAATTTTGGGATGCCTATATTATTGGGTGTGTGACCTGATGATTGGCCATGATCAAAATGATCTCGGGTAGAAAAAAACTGGGAAGATATAATTTTGCCTACATAAATGTTTATATCTAAAAGAAAATCCTTCGTTAGTTGGTCTTTTCTTTCATCTCTAAGATCACAGTTTTATCTCATGAAACTGGGTCAACAATGCAATCCAATTTATGAGCCAGTATTGCTTGGATGCTTTACATGATTATTGGATGCTTCATTTTTCCCAAAGATTTTAAAAACTGTATTGTGGAAGTTAACTTGTAAACCAACCCAGACAGAACCATGGGTTTAGGTTGGGGAAATGGAAAAAATAAATGCAATTTAATTTTTTTTTTTTTTTAAAAAATAGGACATTTTTTTAAAATAATCCAAAAAATACAGTAATTAAAGTCGTGTCTTAAAGACACCATTGCAAAATTGCACAAAGATAGGAGTTTCCAAGACATGATTTAATTTAAAAATATTTTTGTTGCTTTTATTTATGAGATCAGGTTTAAGTGGCCTAAGGGTAGGAATAAGGGGTTGCATAATGATATTAAGGGTTCAAATCTCATGGCACCCCTTCTCCATTTTCTGTCTAGGTTTTCTTCTATGGTGGTAGGAATAAGGGTTACATAATGAGAAGTTAAGGGTTCAATCTCATGGCACCCCTTTTTCCATTTTCTGTCTAGGTTTTCTTCTATGGGGGGGGCCCACGTTTTTAAAAAAAAAAAATTGGGGAAATTGGGTGCAACTACCAAGCCTCAAACTTGTGACCATACCAGAACCCCCGTCTAAAAGTGTTGGCCATCATTAGTTACTTTTTCCATATAGTTATTTTTAATAATTTTACCCTGTTACAATGATTATTCACTTAAAGTCAGTTTTGAATTCACGATTTTGAATCCTGTATTATTGGGAATATTTTGTACCAGGCATATAAATTTTTGGGAATTTTTTTTTTAAAAAGAATACAATATTAATTTGCTTTTCCTGTTTGGGTTGCTCATAGTATGTGAAATTGAATAAACACATTTAGATGCATTTTCATTGAAACATTTTATTTGAAAAATTAATTATGAAAATTTGGTTTTTATTAGTTTTTAGGAAGTTGGTGTTGGCTGCAGTAGGATATCATGGATGGTTTTCTTATTTTGGGCTTATTCTATGGAATTTTTTTTATGAGCCCTGGTTTGACACTTAGGCACCCAAAGACTTATACGAGTGTGCTAAGTCAATCTCAGACACACAACAATATGCTCTGGGGGAATGCTTTCACCGTGTGACTGGATTATTTTTGAAAAAAGGGAAGTTCCCTTCATATATAAGAGGCCATCTCAAAGGGGCGAAATATTTTTCAAATTTTGCAGAGTAAATGCGCATACTACTACCATAAATACATTCACTTACTCTTACTACATCTCCTTATAGACATCAAAATCAGGACACTTACAAATGAGGCCATTTGATTGGGACCTAGTGTGGCTGCAAATTGGGGCTCTAAACAATTTGTTTGTTTAAAATTCTCCCCCATCCAATTCAGCAATGGGCCTTATCGCGTTTTCAACCATAGACCCAGTTGCTCTCTGTTCCTCTCTAGGTTTTGACAAACATTCTTTTCCTCCTTATGCTAATGACATTTCCCAATGGTTTCAACTGTGTTTGGCAAAATATGGTGCTCTAGTATGGGCCTCCCTGTCAGTTTATCTCAATTGTAACTCTCAATGGAACTTTAATAGTTGTGACTACTTCAACAGATTATTCGACTTAGGTTTTTCCCCCACCAAAGGTGGATCCACTGCTGGATGTGCTTCTCTTTTCCCTCCCTTAGTTTACACCAATTGAGTTGCCCTTAATTCTCAGCATGATTTGCATTGCCATAATAAACTTTGTAAGCTTAGCCCCATCTTTTAGTCACTATTATCAAAAGTGGACCAAGAAAATGATGACATCAATCTAGCCCAACAAGGCAGCCAAGAGCTATCTTTATTGTCTCTCTCTCTTTCCAATTGCTGATGCTAAAACCATATATTTTAAGAAAACTCCTCAAGTTAGGATCTCGTTTGGAGTTTATCTCTTGAGCTAGGACTACTCCTTTCTTTCTTTGATTAGCAGCCTCCTTGGAAATAAATGAATGTGAGGCTTCCATATCTATCATAACCTTCATCTTGCCCCCAACTACCTTGACTTAAAAATGTACTAAGCCTTTGTGCTTCTCACATCTTTGATTTCATAACATAGAAATTGCAATTTGCCAAATTGGGCCTTCGCTCCCTAAACTTATTCACCCCGCTTCTATTAGATTGGCAAATCCATTGTTTATTTATTCCATAAAAAAGCTGTCATCATGGTTTTTATTTCCCCAAATAGTAATTCCTAATAAATTATTATTACCAAAAATATTAAAGAGCAATTCCTTATATGTCCTTGATTTATGAATTGCTATTCATGGATCATTTACCATTTTTATCATAAATTTCCTATCATTGTAGGTTATGTTTAAGTATATATATTCTAGAGGTATAATAGATAATTTATTTTTTATTTTATTTTAATTCATTTTCATTATCCATTTTTTGTATCAACTAAAAAATACAAATAGATATGTGATGGCCATTATATATTTATTCAAATCCTATTGAATTATAATTTAATCCCTCATTATTTCATTCAATAAGTTAACAAGGCTATTAGAGCTAAGAAATGGTCACTCTAGGTTAAAGGTTTCCTTCCTTTTTGACCATAGTGATAGCATCCATCTAGCTTTTTGTGTCCCCTGTGCTGATTTCCAATCTCCATCCTAGCCCTAAGTCTTTTACTCTCTCTCAGAGAGTATTGTCATGCTTTATCAAACTTTCCCTTTATGTGGTTTAGAGCCCCTTGCATTTCTCATGGGGATTCTCCTTAATCCCTAAATGTGAGTGTGGGGCTCTTGAAACCTTTTTTCTTCTCAATGATATATGACTTTGCCTTATCAAGCCTAGCATCATGAGCTATCAATAGATCTGTCAAACTACCTCTATATAGGAGTGGGAAATGGGGGGCCCATGTGCCCTCACATGCCAAAAATTGCGTGCCTTGCATGCTCATACCCTTTTTACGTGTTGAGCTTGCATGCCTGCATGCTTTTTCCCTTTCACATACCATTCATTTATTCACCTACCACCCCACATAATTTGAAATGGGCTTGGATGCATATGGAAAAAATATGACTTTTGGATGTTTCCAATGTTTGTCATGGGTTTTTTGGGATTGTTACATAATTGCATGTATAAAAAATTATATTTTGACAACAAGGAATGAATTTTAAAAATTATTACATATTGTACATTAATTTTTTATCGAAAGTAAAAAGTAGAAAATTAATAAATTAGTGTGCGTATGTGTGTGTGTGTGTATGTATATGTACATATACGTAGGTATTTTATAAAATATGTATGTATAGATAGACGTAGGTATGTAAATTTAAACTATGTCCTATTTATGATACGTTTATTTGAAATTGTATATGTACGTAAAATATGCAGGTGTATATGAGCAAGTATTTATATACGTTTGTGTATGTGTGTATGTACGTATATACTATATAAGTTTACAAATGTATATACTTGTAATCATGTGTATATATACGTAATTGGTTATAATATACATATATACATGCGTGTGTGTGTGTGTGTATATACATAAATACATACATGTATCAGCGTGTGTTATGTGTGTGTATATGCAAGTTATATGTGTGTACATATGTACCTATACATATTAAAAAATATTAATTGTACTTACATAATATCAAATATATTTGCATAATATTAAAAAAAAATATGTATATATACATATACATTATAAATATATGATGTAAATATTTCCATTTTATATGAAGACACTTTTACTTTTTTTTTTTTTTTTTTTTGCACAATTGGCATGCAATCTCATTAAAAATTTTAATGCAAAGTGACAAAAAATGTGGTGGGAATACATTTTTTTTTTTAATTATTATTATTATGCACAAAAGGTTATATATATATATTGTACACTAATTGTATAGAAATCAGAAAAAATATTCTATTCCTAAGTTGAATCCCTTATCAAGGATTTCCAAAAACAATCCCCTTTTCTAACGATTACAAAATCAAAACTTTCCTAAAAACAAAAGAGGCTGTTGGTTTTCCAACACTCCCCCTCAAGCTGGTAAATGAATATCATTCAATCCTAGCTTGGATATAATCATTGAGAAGTCGTGAGTACTTAGTCCTTTTGTGAACACATCTACCAATTGCTTCTTTGTAAACACATAGGGAGTACAAATCAGTTTGTTATATAACTTCTCCTTTATAAAGTATCTATTGATCTCAACGTGCTTTGTCCTATTATGCTGTAATGGGTTATGCGCAATACGAATGGCTAACTTATTGTCACAGTATAGCTCATAGGTTTCTCCCACTTTATCTTAAGGTCTTCAAGGATGATCTTTAACCACAATAGCTCACAAACACCTTGAGCCATAGCCTTAAACTCCGCTTCTCCACTTGACCAAGCTACCACATTTTATTTCTTACTCTCCACATAACTAGATTACCACCTAAGAAAGTGCAATAAACCTATTGTAGAACATCGATCAACAACTGGAGATCCTGCAAAGTCTACATCCATGTATGCTTCAAGAATCACCCCTCACTTTTCTTGGATTAGCTTTTAGTTAATGCAGTATTCGGACCACACTTGTAGATGAACTTTCTTAGGGTTGTGCATGAGTTGACTTACTACGCTTACAGCATAGGCAATATTTGGTCGAGTGTGCCAAGTATATTAGCTCCCAACCAATTTTTGCAGCCTTTCCTTATCCATAGCCTTATCATACTTTGCCTCTCCAAGTATGTGATTGGGCTCAATTGGAGTCTATATAAGATTAGAAAGATATGTTTCCTAGTTTAGGTTGTCTATTTATTAGTAAAGATTGTATAGCCTAAATTAGTACTTTCCTAGTTTGTAGCTTGTGCAATCAGTATAAATACCAGCTAAGCTTGAGGGAAAAATCAAGCTTTCACAAATTCAATCTTCTCTCTTACTTCATATGGTATCAGAGCAAGGTTCCATATAAAATTTTTTTTTTCACCGTCAGCCCATTTTTTTTTTTTACGAGTCTCAGCCTCTTCCTTTCCACCAGTCTAAGACCGGTATTTCATCTCACCACCCACTCCAACAGCAGCAGGAGGTGCCGATCTAGCCATCCTCGAAGCCCATCGCCAACTCTTTGCCGTTACTCCTCACACGCCGCTCCAAGCTTTCAATCACGTCAGCGCATGGGACATTAACTGGACACTTCATCAACTGGATATCAGAATGCTTTCTACATGGGCAACTAGTTGAGGGAGTATATATGGAGCAACCACCTGGGTTTGTTGCTTAGGGGGAGTCACATCTTGTATGTCGCCTTCGACGATCACTATATGGCCTTAAGCAGTCACCTCGAGCTTGGTTTGGCCGTTTTAGTTCAGTAGTTTTGCAATTTGGCATGTCTCAAAGTGAAGCAGATCATTCCGTCTTCTTCCGTCTCAATGACCTTGGTGAAAGTATCTATCTTGTGGTCTATGTTGATGATATTGTCATTACAAGTAGTGATCGTGATGGAATTTTTGAACTTAAAAGGCATTTGTTTAGCCAATTCAAACTAAAGATTTGGGAAAGTTGAAATACTTTCTAGGAATTGAAGTAGCACAATAAAAATGGGAGTTGCTATTTCACAAAGAAAGTATGCTTTAGACATCTTAGAGGAAACTGTTATGTTGAATTGTAAGCATGTGGATACTCCAATGGATCCAAATGTCAAGCTTGTTCATGGACAGGGGGAGCCATTGGAAGATGCAGGTAGATATCGAAGGTTGTTGGTAAATTAAATTATCTCATATTACACGACCCGATATTTCATTTGCAGTGTGTGGTTAGTCAGTTTCTTCAAGCTCCGTGTAGTAGTCATTGGGATGCAGTAATTCGCATTCTTCGTTATATCAAAGGAGCTTCAAGACAAGGTCTTTTATATGAAGATCGAGGTTATTCGAATATTGTCGGATATTCTGATGCAGATTGGGCGGGGCTCTCCCTCAGATAGACGGTCTACATCAGGATACTGGGTTATGATTGGAGGAAATCTAATCTCTTGGAAAAGCAAGAAGCAAGATGTGATTGTTAGATCTAGTGCAAAAGCAGAATATAGAGCTATGGCACTTGCAACCTATGAACTTATTTGGTTGAAACAGCTTCTTCAAGAATTGGGATGCACTAAAGTGAAACAAATGAAGTTGATATGTGACAATCAAGCAGCTCTTCATATAGCCTCAAATCCAGTTTTTCATGAAAGAACAAAGCATATTGAATTAGATTGTCATTTCATCCGACAAAAGATTGAATCCGGTTGTATTGTCACAAGTTTGTCAATTCAAATGACCGGCTAGCAATATTCTTACAAAATCACTTAGAGGCTCACAATTAAATATATATTGTAACAAGCATGGAGCCTATGATATATATGCTCTAGCTTGAGGGGAAGTGTTAAGATTAGAAAGATATGTTTCCTAGTTTAGGTTGTCTATTTTTTAGTAAAGATTGTATAGCCTAAATTAGTACTTTCCTAGTTTGTAGCTTGTACAATTAGTATAAATACCCAGCTAAGCTTGAGGGAAAATCAAGCTTTCACATAATTCAATCTTCTCTCTTCCTTCATAGAGTCAAAGCAAGTTTGCAAGCTAATTTGCCTATTTCCTTTAGGAGGTTAACTACATACTTCTATTGGGAAATGAAGATACCTTGTTGAGATCTAGCTACTTTTATCCCAAGAAAGTATTTCAACTTCCCCAAGATTTGATCTCAAACTCCTTTGCCAAGTGGTTTTTTAGGGTCTCCTTCTCTTTCCTCGTCATTTTTGGTAACAATATGAAATCAACATACACCAAAGAGTAGTAACTCCCCCTGAAGTCGTATGCTTGATGAATAGTGTATGATCACCCCTGACTCTACTTATACTTAGTATCGAGCATTACCTTAGTAAACCTACCGAACTAAGCCTTTGGAGACTATTTGAGCCCATATAATGCCTTTCCAGTTTGCAAACCTTGTTCCCTTTAATTTCTCTTTCCAAAGCCCAATGGAACCTCCATGTATATCTCTTCCTCTAAGTCACCATGAAGAAAGGTGTTTTTTACATCAAACTGTTATAAATCCCAATTGAAATTTGCTACCAATGACAATAGAATCCCCACCTTATTCATCTTAACCACTAGTGCAAAAGTCTCCTAATAGTCTACTCTATAGGTTTGTGTGTATCCCTTAACAACCAACCTTGCCTTATATCTCTCTAGAGACCATCTGATTTGTACTTCATGGTAAACACTTGCATCCTACTACTCTTATTTTTTTTGGCAGCTCTACAATTTCCCATGTACTATTCTTCTCAAGTGCCTCCATTTTTGTTCTCATAGCCTCTCTCTACTTCTCATCAGATAAATGCCTCGAATAAGGTGCTAGGGATTGGGATGGCATCTAAGTTGGCTAAGAAACTCCTGTGAGATGAGAAAACTTGTGAAAAGACACTGATTTGGCCAAAGGATATCTTGGGTGTTTAGTAGACTTCCGTGTCCCTTTCTCAAGGCAATAGGTAAGTCAAAATTAGATGGAACAAGTGAGGGAATTAAGTCTATGCATACCTCGTTTTCAAGAGTAGGGTTTAAGTTTTGGACTTGCACAAGGTTTGGTTCCAGATCTCCTCTCCTCAAGTACACATGTCCATAGTTCCTAGTGTCAAGCTTGTCATTGGTAAGGATTTTAGTTTTTTTTTTTATGGTTTCAAGATTTGGTTCTCGTTGGGGACAATTCAAGTTCAGCTATAGGGATACTTCCTCCTGTGGAGGTTCGGGTTGTGGGGATACTTCCTCTTGAGGTGACTTGGATCGAGATAAGGAGGTTGTGAGATTGGTAGGTCAAGAAAAAATAATCTTCTACCTTATCTTCCCCAATAGAGCTAGACTCCCCTTGAAGATAAGGTTGAGAGAAAAAAGATTGGCCCTCCTCAAAAGTGACATAAAAAATGACATAAAATTTCCATGTAGATGGTGATAACACTTGTAGCCCGGTGATAACACTTGTAGCCCTTCTATGTTGAAGAATACTAGACAAACACACACCTGATTGCTTGTGGATCGAGTTTACCTATGTTGTGACTAGATACATGAACAAGGCTAGACAACCAAAAACCCGAGGACTGAGATTATTGGTGGTTCGAATATTAGCATAAAAATTGAGAGAGAAGTTGCATCGAGGTTTTTATTCCCCTAAGGTTCTTAAGAGTAGGTGGTTTAATAATGTGTGCTGCAGTAAGAACGGCTTCCCCTTAGTATGATTTTGGAACACGGCTTTGGGAAGAGCAAAGCACGTGTTGTGGTGAGTAAGTGACCATTCTCCCTCTCAACCACCCCATCCTATTGGGTATTTACACAGGATGACTCATGAATTATTCCTTCTTGCAGGAAATATGGTGAAAGAACTTGGTTAAAATAATCCTTGGCATTATTGGACCTGAACCTTTTTATTTGACACCAAATTGATTATGTACCATGGCAGTGAAGTTTGGAAGGATAGTGGTCACATCAGATTTATGTTTGAGAAGACAAATCCATGAGACTCTAGTACAATTGTCTATGAAAGACACAAACCATTGAGCTCCTATAACATTGAGAATTCTATATGGCCCCAATATATCAGAGTGAATCAAATAAAAAGGCAGAAAACTTCTATTATTACTTATGGAAAAGAGACCCGTTTATGTTTGGCAAATTCGCAATACAATCACAGTGAAGGTCTTTGACATTAATATTCTTAAACAAAGAAGGGTACATTGTCTTAAAATAGTAAACGAAGATGACCAAAATGAAAATATTGACGCTAAATGGCATCATTATTTGCAACTGAAAAACAAGACTCTGAGGAGACATGCTTGACCAGTTGGTGTGTGTATGGTTGATGCATCGAGATAGTAGAGACCACCTTTTTCCTTAGCAACTCCAATCCTCTTCCGTGAACTAAAATACACAAGGAGGGTAAAATAAGACATTACAATTCAAGTCATGGATTGCCTTATGAATAGATAGGAAACTAGTAAACAATTTCGGAACATGAAGTATATCCTTCAACAACAAGGTTGACTCAACTAAACATGTCCAACACTGGCCGCTGTGGTGACTAAGCATTAGGAACAACAATTTTCCTATTCCTAGGACAAGGTGAATAGGTTGTAAAGTGGACTAATGAAAGTGTCATGTGGTTTGTGGCTCCTAAGTCAACAATCCAATCATCTTGTATAAAACAAGCCAAGGCATGTAATCTATAAGAAAGAGACTTACCAGAGAGTGCTAATGAATTAGAGCCATAGGTCTTTTCCAATGACCCTAACAAATTCTGAAGCTTCTCTATCTCGGCCTAGTTTAATTGGCTAGGGTTAGTCTCTCCAATCAATTGTGGTATAGAGGCAGGTGGAGTGGGCTTTGTGTTGGAAACTTGGTGAGCTTGCTATTGGATTTTTTAATCACCCTTTTGACCCCATTATTGGCCTGAGGTAGAGGGTTTTTCATGCAATTTCTAATAGTGATCCTTAGTGTGTTACAGTAGGTGCACTAAAGATTGTCTCAAGGGTCACTTTGAGATACATCTTTGGTTTTATTTTGGTTGGTTCTCTCTTGTGCAACTAATGCTAATCCTTCAGTTATCATTGGTACAAGCATAATACTTCTTCGACTCTTCTCAGCTTGAATCATGGCAATAACATCATTAAGTGGCAGAACATCATCTTACCAAGAATCCGAATTTGGACTTATAATTTGCTTTTCATTTCCAAATTTGAAAAGGGACAACTTTTTTTTTGCTCAATACTTTTTTCAAAGTAAATGGTCTCACAACACAAAGATTAATTTTTTTCAACAAAAAGGGAAAAGGAATGCTCTTGCCAAAAAAAAATGAATTTTCCAGGGTATTTCCCTTTTCAAGCGGGCCCCCAAATCAGGGAAAACCCCGAAAAGGGGGAGCCACCACCAAATTTTAAAAACCCCTTTCCTTTGACAGGGGGTAAAAAAGAAGGGAACATTTGAGGTTGGTTCCGTAGAAAGGTTGGGCTTAGGTACCTCAAAAGAGATGGCCTCCCAAAGGGGGGGGAGGAGAAGGGGGAAAGGGGGAGGAAAAAAGGGAAAAGAACTGAAGGGTTTTTCAGCTGGTAGAATAGGGGAAAAGGTGGTCAAAAGGGGGGAAGGAGGAGGGCCAAGACTAGAGGGTGAGGTTTGGGAGGAGGGGTGGAGGAGAGGTTGGAAGGAAGGGGAAGAGTTTTGAAGGAGGAGAGAATTTGGACAGCTTGGTATGATGAAGGGACCAGAGAGGACACAATTTTATGTAGATGGTTCTGTGGTTGTCTTATGAAGGATTTGCTCTTTAAGTACTGTGATTGGAGGATACCGACATTAATTGTTGCCCTTATGGTAGTTTTTCTTTCTTCTTATTACATAAGAAAGTTTACCACTTCTGATGTACTGGATGTATCACTTAAAATTCCTGAATATCTTGACAAACTGATGGTAGTATTTAAAAATCTGTATCTTATTTGTATCTGTTATGTGTTTGATCTACATCTATTGATGTTTGAAGTTTGGAAATTGCCTAATCTCTTTTGGCTTCAAATTTTGGTGTTTGGATAAATTGTTTTATCTGTATCTTTATCATAATTATGGTGAATATGGCAACTGCGAACAAGTTGGAAACGAGAAGTTCATGTTCTTAAAGGAAGATGTTTAAGGAATGTATTTTTTCATTGAAAAAAACGATTTATTTTTTATTTTTCATAAAACTAAACAAATGAATGCTAAATAAGTCCAATTTTATAGTAATATATCAGATGTTTGATTTTATAAGATAATATCTTTTTGGTATCTTGTTTCATGACCAAGAGGTTTAAGTACTAAGCTACAACAAGGCTACATGTTCTTGTGGTATGGTCAATGTGAAGATTGATGTGAGATGGGAACATACAGATGGAAGAGTCTTCTTTCTTCTCCTAACACGTGCATTTTAAGCCTAGTGATTGATGTGTGAGCATGATGTTTCTCTTTTTCATCAATATTAATGGGGGAACACGCAGCTACGATATGTGTGCAAAATTATATAATGTTGTGAAAGAGTTTAATGAAAAGAAAAAAAAAAAATTGCTGAAGTATGTAAGATGCGTTTGCATTGTTGGCTAAAAGTAAGGGAAGTTGGAAATAATGTGAATTGCTACCTTGTCGTCCTCCTTTTATCAGTAATGAAACCATAATAAATTCAACTTCATATATGGTTGAAAACAAAAGAACTATAACAAATTAAGACACCAAAAGGCATCTTGCCTTCTTACTGGCTTTTAAGTTTACGAGCCCGTTCCTCCTACTGCATTTATATCTCTCACCAGCAGCGACAGTTGTTCCCAAGTTCTCGTGTGGGCAAGGACGATCGTTGCAGCTAGCTAAATGAGTTGGTTAAGTCACGCACGAGATGACTCCGCTCAGGCATTTGGAATCGTTTCCTGTCCTCAAGTTTCAAGGATTCTGAGAGTTCATCTATTCCTTAAGTCTGATGTATACAACTGATGCCACACTACTTCTTACTCCTAAAGGTTTTAGTCTGGGCAATAAGGATAATAAGAAAATTATGGAAGAAAGCAAAATAAAAAGGTTGAAGCTAACATTAAAATTCTTACGTTAAGACCGCTCGAGTGCGTTACGTCGTGAGACGAAAATTCATGCAGGAGGGTGAATTATAAGGAAAAGTAGTAATATATAGTAAAAGGGAACGTAAAATGCTCTACGCTGAAGAGAAACAAATTTTCTTGAAAGTCCCAAAAACTTTTAGGAAAAGTTTGAGTTTGATTCATTATACTAAGAAACCAACTTTCACATTATTAAGCTACTATTTGTTCTCTTTGGATTGAAAACCATCTAACTTTTATACTTCCTGATCCTGACAATGCAGTTCTCCCTTTGCTCATGCTTGAGGGCTTATACCAAGTGCTCAAACCTTGTTATTGGTATTTGAATACGCCCAACTTGTCTCCCCTAGCAGTTACTGATCGTGTTGGATCCGCAATGATGGTTAATCTCATCGCATCCCACCTTTTGGAATTTCCTAAATAAGGAATGAATACGGTTCGATTTGGTTCATTTTCCGTTTTGAGCCAAACTAAATTATAATAATACGTTCAATTTTTTATCATTTTAAACTCAACCATACAATTTAATTTAAGAAAAATTTTAAATTATAAAACTTCATTTGATTTATGATTAAACCATATTTTATTATTAAAGAAAGCATATTTACTTAACAAGCAATCTCATATAAGAAGTATTGAATTTATTTAATAATAATGTGAATTTATATCATATGATTGATGGGTCATATATTTAAGGAACAAAAAATTAAATGCTCATTAACAACTAATTTCATTCTTAAAACCAATATATAGAATAAATTTTGAGTTAACCAATATACATATTTACTAAATTAATACCAAAAAATTGAATAAATACATACATACATTACAATAATTATAAACTAAAATTCTTTCAAAGTTATATTATATAAAAAATAATAATTTTATTAATTACAAGTAAATATTTTTTTTTAAATGATTTGGTTCGATTTAATCCTTTAAAACAACGACAAATTTTTTGTTTAGTTCAAATTAAAAAATTTCTAAATCAAATTATGATATAAATAAATAATTTAATTTAATTCGATCAGCAAATTGATTCGATTGGATCGATTTTTTTCCCCCACTCGTACGGGATAGTGACACCACTTCTCCATGCGTTATCTCAAGGGATTACATCTTAGCTTGATATCAATTGTCTCTCTTCGATAATGACGTTTGTATCCTCTGTTGGCTCGAGCCCACTTCTTGCTTGTTATATAATGTAAATTAATGTGAATATTATTTTAGGATAGAGCCAACCGCATGTGGTTAATTAGGGGTTCACAATTAGACTGTCTTCCTAATATATAGGCCCATAAAAACTGTGGATATATGTATCTCTACGTATGAATAAAATAAAACACACAAATGTTTTAAATGGTATAAAAAATGGGTTGCCCCAATAAGCAAACTCTGAATTTTTATTTTTATTTTTTTGTCCTTTTTTTTTCTTTTCATAAAGATAAACTTATGGTAAGTTTAGTATGTAGGAATAAATTTGGAATAGAATGGTAATTTCATATTTGCTTTGTTTCTTGTGTTTAGATGCACTTTTAAAAACCAAAATCACGATTCTTTGGAATTATTGATTCTACCTTCAAGAGAAAATTCGATTATGCTTTTGAGATGGCAAAATCACAATTCCATTCTGATCTCTTTAATGATAATTAATTGAAATTATTTATTTAGCTTTTAATTTCATTATTATATTTAATAATTAAGGATAGTTTTGACAAATGCTATTTTATATGCATGTTATTCCATGTACGTTTCCAAACACAAGAATGGTTTTATTATTCCAATCCAATCCATTCCAATATATTTCAATTCCAACCCAATTCATTTCATTTCATTCCAATCCATTTCAATATATTTTAATCCATACCAAATGTGACATTTGGGTTCACTTAAAAGTGCCCCTTTTTTAATAGCCTAAGGAGGAGTGCCATTGTTGATCAACCTATCCCTAAAGTTTGGTCTCCTGAAGACCCCATACACGATGCTTACATGCCTTTTGGAGCTTCTATCACTCTCTTCATGCATTGGTGCATAAAGGCATGCATGGCTTTATCCTCCAATTTTGATTCCATAATTGATGAGTAATGTCAAATTATTTATATCCCTTTTACCTTTATTGGTTACATACACACAAAATCCTAAAATATTCCTTTTATTACTAAATTCTATGTAAACCTATATAAAGCCCTAAAGATATCCCCTTTATAATAATCTTTGATTACAATTCAATTGATCTTCGATTTAGATCATGTCATGGGCTCTTAAGTGTGCTCCATAATGGAGAAGCAACCCTACTATCTACTACAAGTATAAGGTAAACACATATGCCTCACAAGGTAACAATAAGCCAATCTCTAGTGAAATTTGAGTTCTATGTCATATGGATCTTTCAATTCCTCTTAGGCACTCAGTTGAAGCATCTCATGACATTGGCAAAAGATCTAGCCAACTAGATTGTCTAGTCATAGAGTATGGAGACACTAACACAGGAGGAGGTTAGCCCCTTTAATGTTGGGTTAAGTGTGTTGTTGCCTCTATAGGGCCTACAAGGCAATGAGAAAGTGGACAAGGGGTATTTAGTGCCCCCTTATAGATTTCTAGCTATAGAAAATGACATATTTCCCTTAGCCTATATGTGGATTTGCATAATTGTTTGATTAAGGTTAGGTTGTACTAGTCTATATGCTATTTCTAGTATTTGTAGATGAATTGGAGGGGGGGAAGGGAGAAGTTTTGAGACCCGTGTTTAGGTGATATAAAGACAATCATAGAGAAACCCCCCACCGGGGAAGATTACAAGTAAGGGACTCTAGGTCTAAGACTATGGTCTAAACTAGTTCTAAAACCTCAACTTCATAGGAAAGATGGGTGCATACTCTTGATCCCTTGTTTGTTGAAGATCTCATCATGTATTCCTCCACATAGTAAGACCTTCTAGTTTTCGTTGATATGGCTAAAAGGTGGAGTAGTATATATTTCATGCTATGTAGTAAATAGTTTGGGTTAATATTGTGCATTGCCATCCCATTCATCTAAATTCTCAACCATCTATGGTCGACTTGAGTAAGTCTCTTTGAGAGCAAGATCATGTCTCTCAAGAGGGCATGTGGGGTTCATCATGAAACCTTCCACACTATCTCCTAAGTCAAGACTTTAGAGGTTCCTCCTCACTTCCAAAGGTTCTAAAGCACCACTTCAACTAACAATAGATAAGGCTTGAGGTGATGACCCTTTGGATGCTTTCATTCCTAAAGGCAAAGTTAAGAGAATTGTGTTTAAAGAAGGAATTTACTCCACTAGACATAAATTTCTTTCACTATCTCTTATACTTTCCAGTTTATTAAGCATATGCTTATTCCTGTCTTGGTCTAGCAAGAAGATAAAGAAGAAGGCTAAGGAACCTAGTTGTTAGATCTACATGGGGAGTGTAGCGACCGACCTACTAGGTCTGATTCTTGAACCTGTTCCAAAATTCCTGTAACTATCTTTGGTACCTGTAGGTGGGTTGCTATGCCGTCTCTGAATTAGAGATAAGGCAAATTTTGCTAATATTGAACTTATAATTCCAACCTATATGAAATTTTATAAACGTCCTATAAAATGGCGCTAACAGCGCTATCATTTCATATCCGCATCATATCTAAACACATGTACTTAAAATCTCCTGTCACATCATACATCATATATATATATATACCATCGGGATCTGCATTCCCGGTAAGTAGGCATAGCCCATGATTAATCCTATAGCCTTAAGTGACTCAAAAAATTACAAATCTAACCTTATACACACAAATATTTACATTACAATCTGAAGATTAACACCTATAGATCTTATTACAAATAACAGAGGTTCCAAAATGAAACTAAAGGCTTCTTTGCCTCTATTGACGGTCTCCAAAAACCCGAGTCTCCATAACTTATTCTTCAGTACCTGTACCTGAGGTTAGCAAAAACACTAACCCCTCAGCTTCTTAAAAAGCAAAGTGAGTATAAAATCAAGCAACCCAATAAAAACAAACAACAAATCACATAATAGTAATTAACAATATTATCAAATACCTCGAAGTGATTACTCAAGCAAGCAAGTTTTTCAACTCAAGTTTTCAACTCAAGTTATACTCGCAAGAAACCCAATTAAGACATCCTTATATACTCTTTTTAGTTAGAAACATTCAGCTCGCCTTTCACCGTGCCTCGAACAAAAGGGGTGACCAGATCCCCATAGGTCACTGAACCGGGCCGTCCGTCGACCGGTGCCTCAAACCTATCCAGGTCGACTCAAAGGTCGTACCACAAACTTACTAGGCAAGGAACAGGACTTTTCTTACATTAAGTGTTTTGGGTTAGTAGGTACTTATAGCCTAAACCCGATTTTATTATCCATTTAAATATTTCATCGTTACCAAAACAACAATAGTATGAACTTAACCAGTCGTATAAACTCCATCAAATAAGCTAAAAATAATCCAGCATTACATCACAATCATGAAGTATTCAATAATTTAAGTTCATTACATCACATACAATCAGGAATAGTATAATCAAATTCTGCACCCAACTCTCATTCTAAGATTTTCTATAATGTTCCCTTCTTTTTTCTCATAATCCAATCATATCATGACACACAACCAGCCATCAGCAAACCAATGTAATTCAACAATCCTCCTGCATTGATTACAGTTGGTGATCGTACAGGGTAATTTCAGCCAACAACAAGTAGTCTACATTATCAACCATTTGTACTAAGAGAAAAGTTAAGGGGTAATCACCTGAAACAATATATGCCAATCCAAACAGTCACACCAGCCAAGTTCCTCTGTCCTCCTTACTCAATAGAAATACCTGAATCATCAATATATCAATCAATGTTACCTCATTCACTCTATTGAACCCTAAATTGCTAATTCAGTATTCCAAACCCTTAAATTCCATCCTAACCTCATATAATTCACCATTTTCCTACAATTTCTAATTCATATACATACGGGTATACTACGCTCTATTATATATTAATGTAATTAAATTTCGACATGATTCTATATTGAATCGTATAGTTCTAAATTATCACGATCTTGCACTGAACACTCCCGTTTTTGTTTCATAACTAACCCAAGCTTCTCAAAATCATATTATGCTTCAATGAACCTCAACTGAACATCAAATTCAACTAATCAAATCAAATTCTCAAATTTTGCTAAGGATTTAATTCGGCCAGAATAGGGTAATTACCTTGAAAAATTCACTAAAAATAGAAAACGACTCCAATATGAACAATTATTGATTTGGTGATCTAATAAAATCATATAAGGATCTTATATACTAAAAATTACATAAAAAATACATCCCTTGACCTATTTAGTTTCCAATTTAATTTACGACCAGAACAGAGCATTTATTAAGGAGCACATATTTGTGGATCAAATTTAAGAAAATAAAAATTATAAAATTAATATTCATACAAATTATTCAAATACCAAAAATCATAATTTTCATCAACATTTGATATTTTTAACAAAAATAGAAGTTTTAGGCATTAGCGGGGCTGCTCCATTCACCAGCCTCCGGTCACCAAAGCCGGCAACCACTATGTCGGCCGGAATCCTCTCCTACCAAAACCTTAACCCTAGCTTGGCCCAGCAGCAGATTTACCCTACCCCCTTCGAAAGAACGGACAAAATTCTCCCTACTTAATTTGATTGTTTTTTCTTCAATTTCTTCAAATTCTTGTTGCATCTTACTTCAATCTTGTTCTTCTTCCTATCCTGATGATTGCATGTTGGAAATCCAATTTCAATTTGCCTAGAAAATTCGGATGAAATGGAGAGAGTTTTGGTTTCTTTTTTATCTAATTTTTTGATGATTTGATTTTTTTCTCTCTCTATTCTAATGTTTATATATATATATATAATATTACTTAATTTTGCTGACATTGAAAGAGGGTGCTATTCTGTATTTATTTATTTTTTTCCTTCCTCTTTTATTTATTTTCTTTTTAGCTATAATATAATATAATATAATATAAATATGTACATTTTTTTTTTACATATATATATTCCAATAATATATTATATATATGCCCATATAATTCATATTAAATTTTTAAATTTTTATTTTTTTATATATATTTAT